>QNGE01001194.1:0-29622 GCA_008508345.1 Paragonimus westermani
TCGAACAACCTGCAGAGATGATGCAAAACGTTGTTGTACAATCGTTAGTGAACAAAACCACGAAACATACTCTACACGCGTTTGAACACTAAATGTCAGCAATTAATAAATTGTAAAACAACGACGTGTCAAATAACTGTCATCGTTAGTTCTTTCTCAATTCAATATAGTACACACGAATCACCCCGGATTATCCACAAATTTGCCAACACTCAACCAGAAACACTCCGTCAGCGCATTTTGGCATCTGCTGACTCGATTAGAACACTAACTTATGCTCTCAAAAGAAATTTGTTCAGTCCTCGCAACTTCCGTGACCACAGACCAATCACATCCGGCCTAAACCCACACAAGCACTTGACCGTGACCGTGTTACGTAACATCCAGCCAACGTCTCGCCTGCACTTAACCAATTATTGTGTGCAGTCTAGTAGTAGCCTGTATTTCTATTCGTTGAAAGTAACTTCTTGTTTTTGTGGTTTGTTTTACGAAGTCTTGATGGGACCTACGTGGTTATGTTAAATTTAGGAAGAATTATCGAAAGCAACTTTCATCGTATCGTTACCTCTGATCGTATGGGGGTTTCCCGACGAGTTTTAAAACTGTTGAGTCCCGTGATTTACCTAGAAAATATCTCGATCATTTGGCTACCAGATGAGGTTAACAGGGGCCCCGTTGTGTCCTATCTCAAGTCTATCTGTTCACTTGAAAGCATGAATAAAAGAGGAAGGTGGCTGAACTCTTCTAAATGGTAGTCTAATGGCGTCAAAGTTGGAGCTACAGTCGGAATAGTTGCAAATGTTTCCTCATCTAAGCCTACACCATAGTTCAACTCTGACTGCGGAAGAAATACATATCCTCGATGGCTTTTGCCGTAACAATTTGATAGAATAATGCCAAGTCCGTTCTCACTATCGAAAAGTTAATGACAATAGAAACGAAGACGTAGTGCGTTGACCCCTCCGTACTGATATCTACACTGGAAAATAGAGTGTACGGAGAGGGCACGTCAAACTACCGAGACACGCAACAGGTTTTGTTTTTAGCACCGACACGGACATTAAGAGTTAATAATTTTATCAAAACAACAATAAATAGAAATAAAAACCCTTAAAAATGTTCAGTCAAAGATGACCACTAACAGTATTGCTTATTATGGTAGTACCATTTTAAACTGTACAAAAACTCCATTCTATATTCTACATTCAACAGCATCAGACCCAAGTATCTCAATACAAAACCCACAGTGAAGATACTTGGTTTTCAGTCTGCGTTTGTATTCTTAATGCTATTGTGCACTGAGTCCTCTATATCATTGTTGAGCAGGCTTATTACAAATTCGTTAGCTCTCATGATCGTGATATCATCATTAATTGTGTAGCGACTATACTAAATGATATTTTGATAGTCGCATTCATCTGTACATTTTCTGATTTTGGTTTTGTACCTACTTTTGTTTTATTCAAGCCACCCATTGTGTAACATATGGCCCGGGGCTAAAATCACAACTCGCCCCGTGCCTCGCTGGCTTGACGTGTCTCTCTGTACTCTCTATTTTCCAGGGGTCGGTAATAATACACGAAGTCAATGCGCTGAGACTTGACTTTTCATTGTCGATCGATTGTCAATAGTGATAACTGACAGGGTTTTATTTTGTTGGATCAGCTCCAACAATCGGTGAGCCCGACGTGACTTCGAAAGGATGTCTTTTGCTCGTTATATATTTTGTCTATATTATTTTTATATCACCGATTCAATTATATATCATTGCGTAACTGTTTCTAGTCATACCCATGTCAGCCACCTATTCTAAGCCGCTTGAGCACCCCACGGTAGCCATATCACTGGTAGTCCAACCATTCTTAGAGATGGACCCGATCTTATGGTTTGTACACCTAGAGGCCGAATTCTACAATAACCGAGTCTCTTCCGACCGGGCTAAATTCAGCCAATTAGTAGTTTGTTTGCCGAAGGAGGTCACGACACAGCTCCGAGATGTGTTAGTGAGCCAACCCACAGAGAATAGCTACGAAACCCTTAAGGAAGCTGTAATAAAGCGAGTCACCCCATCGGAAAAGACTCATCTGCAACAGCTATTTAGCGAGCTAAAGCTGGGCGACAAACGCCCTACGACCCTACTTCGGGAGATGCAACAATTACTAGGCACGTCGCACATGGACGAGTCTCTCCTGCGCGAACTATGGATACAGAGACTACCAGAAACGGCGCAGGCGATCGTATCTATCGCGAGATCACAGCCTTTAGCGGAGGCAGCAGAGATAGCCGACCAGGTAGTGGAACGTTTTCAACCGCTCCTCAACCAGGTTAGCACCCCAACCCAGGCACCAAGTCAGACGAGAGATGTATCGTCACATAACGAAGGCGTCCCATCTACGTCAGCACCTAACGTAGAAGCATTGTGGGCTGAAGTCGCAGCTTTGCGCCGCGATTTTAGTAGAATCTCTTTAGGTCGTCCAACACGCCGGCGACCTAGCAGATCGCCCAGGCGCACAACGTCGCAATCAAACGACGGCTACTGTTGGTACCACCAACGCTTCGGCGCGCGATCCACTAGGTGTGTTAAACCATGCACTTATCTAACGACCAAGCAGGGAAACTTCCACGCCGGCCCGTAATGGCGACTAACGTCGTCGGCGTCGCACCTTGTCGCCTCATATTCGTGAAGGATGTAGATACGGGAAACACGTTCTTGGTTGACACAGGAGCGCAGGTTAGTGTATTCCCGTCTACAAAAGACGAGGTGTCACACCCTTGCAGCCCACAACTCCGTGCGGCAAATGGCACTGCTATACCTACTTATGGACAGCGTTCCTTAACTCTTAATCTTGGCCTCAGGCGGACATTCCGCTGGGTGTTCACAGTTGCCGCGGTACCTTTCGCTATAATCGGCATCGATTTTCTCCGGCATTTCGACCTTCTGGTTGATACGAGACGCCGTCTGTTAATCGATTCTAGCACTAAACTAAGCATACCCGGCACGCATGCAACAGTCGCAGCAATAACACCCATATATGCCCAACCCGCCGCCCCCAAACAATTTGTGGATCTTTTCACTGAGTTCCCACAGCTCGTTCGCACATCGAACGACATCCCGCCTGTGACCTCAAATGTCACACACCATATCCGCACTAAGGGACCCCCCGTCTCTGCACGACCTCGCCGGTTGGCTCCCGACAAACTGAAACTCGCCAGGGCAGAGTTCGAGCACATGCTCGAACTTGGAATAATACGCCCTTCCGAGAGTCCATGGGCCTCACCGTTGCACATGGTCCCTAAGAAGTCAGGTGACTGGCGCCCATGCGGTGATTACCGCAGGCTAAACAAAGCAACCGTCCCTGACAAGTATCCAATCCCACACATGCAGGATTTAACGACTTGCTTACATGGAAAAACCATATTCAGCAAGATCGATTTAGTACGTGCATATCACCAGATCCCGGTAGCCAAAGAAGACATACCCAAAACCGCAGTTATAACCCCCTTTGGCCTTTTCGAATTTCTTCGAATGCCATTTGGCTTGAGCAACGCAGCTCAAACTTTCCAACGCTTCATACATGAAGTGACACGCGGTTTGGACTTTGTCTACCCTTATCTGGATGATATTTTGGTAGCCAGTTCTTCACAGGAAGAACACGTCACTCATCTCCGCACCTTACTGGAACGTCTGACCCAACACGGTGTCACGGTTAATCCCACTAAATGCGAATTAGGTAAGGCTACGATAGAATTTCTGGGCCATAAGGTCTCAGAAAAGGGAATCGCCGCACTCACGGATAAAGTTAGAGCTATTCGTGAATACCCTGAGCCAAATTCCTTTAAGCAACTTCGTCGTTTTAGTGGTCTGGTCAACTACTACAGACGCTTCATACCTCATTGCGCGCACATAATGCAGCCAATGACTGATCTTCTTCGCGGAGGTGAACGCAAATTTCAGTTCACCGAAGCCGCACGCGCGGCGTTTGTTAAGCTCAAGGATGCGGTAGCCGAACTAGCTCTTCTTGCCCATCCTAATCCGAACGCACCATTGTCCATTGTGACCGATGCTTCGGACACAGCTGTTGGTGCTGTTTTACAACAGCTCGTTGAAAAACAGTGGCAACCTTTAGCTTTCTTCTCTAAACGCTTACAACCCGCGGAATCTCGCTATAGCACTTTCGGTAGAGAATTGTTAGCAATCTATTTGGGCATCCGCCATTTCCGCCACTCAGTGGAAGGCAGGACCTTTGCTATTTACACCGACCATAAACCGCTAACCTACTCCTTAAACACTTCATCCGACAGGTATTCCCCAAGGGAAGTTAGGCACCTGGACTATATCTCTCAGTTCACGACTGATATACGACATGTCTCAGGTGCCGAAAACACTGTCGCGGACGCTCTTTCACGCGTCCATAACCTCAGCGCAGCTGCTGACCACGGTATCGATTTGGCAGCAATGGCTGCCGCACAAGCCACTGACCCTGAGATCGAGCATCTTCGCCAGAAGAGCTCTCTCACCATTCAGCCAGTACCTCTGACATCTTCAGAGGGGACAATCCTCTGCGACACTTCACAGGGCACACCTCGCCCCGTAGTGCCTGCACCTTTTCGCCGCGCAGTGTTTGAAACACTGCACAATTTGTCTCACCCTGGCATACGCGCTTCAGTCAAACTTGTCACGGAACGATTCGTGTGGCCCAAGATAAACCATGACGTCCGCAACTGGAGTCGTTCTTGCCTACGATGCCAACGTTCCAAAGTCCACCGTCACACAAAGAGCCCCCATGGTACCTTCCCCTTGCCAGTCGCACGTTTTCACCACGTGCACGTTGATCTGGTAGGCCCCTTACCACCTTCAAATGGCTCTATTTATCTGTTGACGTGTGTCGACCGCTTCACAAGATGGCCTGCAGCCATACCGCTACCCAACTGCTCATCAGAAACAGTAGCCAGCGCCTTTCTGGAACATTGGGTGGCACAATTCGGTTGTCCAGCAGTGGTGACCACAGATCGTGGATCACACTTTGAAGGACATTTCGCAGCCCTCTTAAATACGTTAGGAAGCAAGCACATCCGAACTACGGCTTACCACCCGGCAGCAAATGGCATGGTCGAGCGTTTCCATCGCCAGCTAAAAGCGGCCCTTAGCGCACATGCCAATCCCTCGTGGAAAGAGGCACTGCCGTTAGTTCTTTTAGGGTTGCGAAACACAGTAAAGGAAGACCTAAACGCTACTGCAGCCGAACTAGTTTTTGGTTGCACACTTAGATTACCAGGTGAACTCGTCTCACCTGCACCTTCAGCACCGTACGATTACGGCAGTTATACATCTCGTTTGGCGCATCACATGCAAAAGCTGCGTCCGGTGCAGCCTAGAGAGCACTATTCAGCCGTGCATATGCACGCTAAGCTATCCTCTTGCACGCATGTCTTTCTACGGCGACCACTACAACCCCCATACACCGGCCCCTATCGTGTCCTCGCAAGAGACACGAAAACCATCACCGTTAGCCGAAACGGCAAACGTGAAGTAGTCTCTGTCGACAGGCTGAAACCAGCATTTACGAAAGAACCATCAGCCATCCCTGCGCCGACAAATAGCATTTCACACCCGAAAACCCCGGTGGCAGCAGAAAGCGTTCCGCCCCCGGAACCGCCTGCAGTTGTCAGCACTCCCGCAACTCCGATCCCCGCTTCCACTACCTTTAGGAATAATCGTCTTGGTAGGGAGCTGCGCAAGCCTGTACGATTTGCAGAGTATGTGAACGTTTCAAATTTTTGGAAACGAATTTTTTCCAACGTAAACACTCCAACATTCATATACATCGTTCGGTCCTCCTGCTCTTCTGAGTACATTCATGTACATCGTTTGGTCCTCCAGCTCTTCTGAGCTGAGGTATGTGTGGACTTAGCGGTACTATATTTTTACACACACAAAAAAAGAAAAAAATTCTCATTCGAAAGCTAAATGACTATCTGCATACTTGTGAATTTTTAGATAATTTTGCACGCTAAAAAAACAAACAAAAAACTCTTCTGGTTCCCACGCCCTTGAAATTTTCAGATGCATTGCCAGGTACACCAACAAATGGCATTGTTTGGGATTAAGCTTTTCCGCGTACTAATTCTTTTCTCTTTTTCGAGTCTATCAACTGTAGACAGGATAACAAAAAAGAAGAGAAAACCAAAAGCAACGACACGCAAAGTATAGTGTTCATGAGACGCCGACTGAGAAATTATTCAGTCCCTACCGGATAAGTTAACATGGTGAGTTATCCGTTTCTCCTGTCCCGCGGGTACTTCACCTAGTTTTCTCTCTCTTTCAGACAATCCGGATATGGTGCGTGAAGAGACAACTCCCATCGACCAATCGTACAGCACTGGACAAACCTACCCCCCCTTNTGTACATTTTCTGATTTTGGTTTTGTACCTACTTTTGTTTTATTCAAGCCACCCATTGTGTAACATATGGCCCGGGGCTAAAATCACAACTCGCCCCGTGCCTCGCTGGCTTGACGTGTCTCTCTGTACTCTCTATTTTCCAGGGGTCGGTAATAATACACGAAGTCAATGCGCTGAGACTTGACTTTTCATTGTCGATCGATTGTCAATAGTGATAACTGACAGGGTTTTATTTTGTTGGATCAGCTCCAACAGTTGTGACCTCCGTATTCACGTTCTTCATACAACTCTAAGCATAGTGTTGCTGCTGTCGTGGTCATCAGACCTTCAGGAGATAATCCGGAAAATTCGAAATGGCAATTTGTCATTCGCAAAAATGTATTGAAATGTATTGAAATATAATGCGTGACGAAGAGGTTGTCAGTGTCAAAGGGGAATATACATCTGGTACAGATTCAGCACCTGCAGCATTGAAAATCTGGAATGCGATTCCATATGTGAGATGTTTCAAAACACGTTCAGCGTGTTTACTTCTCATAGCAGTGACATACGTTACTGTAAGAGAACGTCTGAGAAATTCGTGCTTTCATTCTAGCTGTCCACTTATGGAATAAATATAGGTCATGTGGGCATAAACGTAACTAACGTATAGGTAATAATATCGATCGCATCTGGCCTGTTCCTTACGGTTTGAAAACTTTATTTTGGAATATAATTCCAGTCAGAAATTTTCATCTGATTTTCAGTCCCTTGCAGTTAATATTAATTCACATAATTCAACCGCCCATAAAACCTGATTACATGTTGTTCATGATGATTTCACACAATGGCTTACTGTTGAACGACTTCGATTTTAACTGAACAATTGTACCAACCAACTTCGAACACTTGTACACACACGAGACTGGTTTCCTTTATTTGACGATTAGGCTACTCAGGTTACAGTGAATATGTGACTACAAACGGGAGTAAATAAGAAAAGTGGCCTGTAAATACTGACCACATGAATTATAACTGTGATTTTAAATTGAGCTGCTAGTTGATTGTGTTCAAAGAAAGATCATCCGTCCGTACAAACTTCTCCCGAGCGCAGAGTATATGATTGAGCAGCCGGATACTTGTTGTCATTTTCAGGGGTAAACTGAGGTGCAATAAGTCGAGCGTCTTGATTTTAATATGTACTTTTATAGACTCTCCGTATGTAACATGCCTGCGCTACCAGTGATTATTTAAATACGGTCACTGTTCAGTCGGTATTCAATTCAGACGACAACAACAAGGATACCAGCAAGGATACCAACAGTGGCCGGAGTACAGTAGTCACGTAAATCTTACGAATATTCACATTCACTCCAACCAAAAATACACTGAAAGCAGATAGTATTGCTGATACATTCACCTTTACATCCGTTCTCCGCTAATTCAAAAGCGAAATTTCATCCGGCGACTGGTTGTAGCGGCGCCAAAACTAACCACCAGTGACTTTTTGCCAATTAGCATAGACGGCTGACAAGACGTATTCATGTGAAAGCAATTTGCGATAAGCAGCGCTCGAGACTCTTCGAAAATCTAGATAATCCACGTGGATAAGAAACGTATTTTCCCTAGCCACCCTTTCAAAAATTTGGTGGTTTGAGTCGAAACAACGAGACATGCGTCAACGATATACGAGAATAAATTTAAAATTGTTGAACATGTCACTCGGTGTTTCTAGCCTGGCCATAGTCGTCATTATCTTCACTGGCAAACTCTCTTCCTCACTAGATGGAAATCACTGCCGCTTTCCCACCTAGTTCGCATGTGGTAAAAAACTTTCTTGACGCCTACAAAGTGCATAAATGAGATCCACGACTATGAAATTGAGCTTGCCGTTTACGTCCTTCGAAATCATCATAGCAGAAGCTGGACAAGCACCCTGTTCATTTAAAGAACTTCACCAAAATGCTATCTGGCCCTTTGTAAAATGGATGAATGAAGAACGAAGAAAAGAATTTTTGTCTTATGCGGGAGACAGTATGCAGGTGAATGTAATGACGACGGAAGTCCGAATAGAAATACCAAGTGACCTACACATCCATTTTCGTTTAATTTCCGTAAGCTCTGGACCCGAGTCTTATTCAAGCTCACTTCATTATAGACCTTACTGTAATTTATATTTGAACAACTATCAGCATAAAGGTGTGATGCGATTGCGAGCATTTTGCAATAAGTTCGCAGACTGTGTGCCACATCCGTCTTTAGTTACTGCACATTCACACAAGAATGACGTTGCGACGGCCAAATACAGTGACTACAGCTCGAAAACGAGCAGTATTACCGCCAGTCTACTGTACACATTTATGCACTGCATCATACCGACGGCATTACCGTTTTGTTGACCCCATCTTGCTTTCTTACGATGCATTTAAGGATGTCATTTTTGTTTTAAATTACTACATATTGTGTAGAGAGCAGGATATCGAGTATGAGATATTTTCGCATTTTGAATTATCTGAATGTTTACATAAGTTTACGAGCCATCGAGTATTAATTATTACATCTTGAAATTTAGTGTGCTCTACTTGGAGCCGTAAAAGAAGAGAGAAGAACGACGCATTTTCTCGTAGTTATTAGCAAGGAAGCTTACGCCTTAGTTGAAATCCAGCGATTCCTAGCTCTTCTATTTCACTTCCATACGCTTCTTTAAAACATCTAATGCATAAGCCTGTGTGGAAGAAGTCGAGTTTCATGGTTTATCAAACATGGAGAATCAGAATATTTGCCTGCCTGTACTTGAACGTCAAAATCATGATGTAGATTGTAAGTTCGGTGAACTTTTGTAACTTGCAATAATCAATAACCGTTGTCTCCAGTAGGAGTTACTAATACTAAATAATGTATCTTACCAATCAGCTTCAGTCCTTCTTGAAAAATTTCATGATGTCAATGCCGTAACAATAAGAGATCCAGTTGCGTTATAAAATGCAAGGAATGCCGGAACGTGGGGATACACCAATGACGGTTTAACCTCATCTGCAGCTAATACCTTGCATTCATTACGGTCGCACCTGCTAGATTGGAGCAACATGCCTGAGGGGAATTGTTCCGAGGTACTCGCCGACACTGCGCTGTCCAACGATTCTCGAAGGGCTACAGTCAATCACTTTTAGATACTACAGAAGCTGGCGTACTACCTAAGTGACCAGTCATGATTATACCCAGGCGCAGCATCGGATTTACTGTAGTGAGCACTTCGGTGGAACAAGCCGTTTACAGTGGGCAGGTATTGAAGCAAACGAGCAACGGGCGAAGCCCACCACTAAGATCGAGACTGCTTTATGCCGCAATTGCTGTCCGTTTGCTTATATTCCATGAAGTAGAGAGTTTTCAACAATGAACACTAAGTTTCCCGTTGGGCGACGAGACAGTGGCTAGCCGGCCGAAAACCTATGAAGATTTATCACATCATTTCAGTGCAATACGGTCGCCTTTTGCACGTCGTCTTCGAGTAGTGTGTTTCTTAACGCATATGTGAGAAGCACGTTAGGATCTGCGCGATCACCGCAGCTAACCACAGACAATGCAAAACAGCAAATAATTAAATGGCACTATTAACGTGAAATCTGCCAGAAAAAAGGGCATAACCGAAAAAAAGAGGACTGTGGTCCACAAAACTCTGACGTACACAACAGGAAGAAAGATAGTTCGCGTGTTCCACAGATGCAGTCCAAAATATGTGACGTCACATCAATCTGCCTTTTACTATGCCATGTGTGACGAACATCTAAATTACCACGGGATTACAGATACCCGCACGCCTCTTCAAGGTGTCGTAAACGTGGTGGACATGACTGAAATGTTTTGTCTCCTTTTACTATGCAACTGCTTTGATGTTCCAATATCCTGTACAGTTGGTTACGTACGACTCAATAATATACGTTCCGCATTATTGTGCCTAATAGTGTTTTGAGATTCCTACACGGTTTATCGTTATTCCTTACAGTTCAGTTCTAATTACAACAGTAAGTAGGGCGTGCAATTCGTTTAATTTTTTAGGGCGTTATTGTGCCGAGATACTTCGGAAATTTATTCGAGAGAATCTTGCAGAACAGTCTCAGGGCGGGCATTTTGGGGAGCATCGTCACTGAGGGGTAATATGAGTCCATAAAAATCGCAATACGACTTACCTGCTGTTTTCTGCTGGACAGAACCAAGTGAATTTCCAAGAACACAATCAGCAGTTGTATGCCCTGTTCGCGGACTTCGACAGGGCCGTTGATTCCGTTAACCTTAATTCGTTATAGGTATTGAATCGGTCGCTAACGATTCAAGTTCACACCGAGTTACGCGCAATCTGTTTATCCAGTAAATGCCTCTCAATATTCAATGACAGAGATAATCTATCCCCGAAACGGTTGATGAGAAGGCGCTCGTAATAACTGGATTTAATACGGTACTAATTGAATCAATGTACAAGAAAATTGTCTCTCACCTCGAATGTGAAAATCCTCAGAAATCAAAGAAAGAGAGTACCCGCGCAGAAAATTGACAACCAGGCACCGATCAACAATGGTGACGATAAAACGGGTTGAGCCCACTCGAACAAATGGTCGTTGGTTTGGTCAGAGCAAAACGACTGTTCGTGCATCAAGAAATGACGGGAATCATAAGTTACTCAAGAAAAATATGGGAGAAAAATGTCTTACTTCGGTATTTGGAAGTGTACAAGGATGGGACTAAATAGGGGTAAGGGAAACGGTCAAAGTAGGTTGTGTAAGAACAAGGATGCTTAATCTATCTCATTTGGGGAACAGAGTAAAGCGTAGGGCCACCTTCCAACATCAAGCAAACCTCAGCAATATCAAAATAACGCAACAAACCTTGACAAAATCAACAATAGGCATAGTTCCTCAAAGCTCATAGGACGATATCGGGTATGAATACTACACAGATGACCGTTTGCTGAATGTTCGACGCTTCGACGCTCCAATTTGGCTACGTACTTCGATAATGCGCATTAAATTCCTCGCAGAAGATTGTATGCTACTTACTTGCAGGAAAGAAAATTTTTTGGGACTGACCACGGCTTCCGCGACTGCAACGTCAAAATGTGATTTAGATATACGCATAGCTAAAACATTTACGTTCTTCCGGCCTTCTCTGTGGAGAGGTGCTGTTCCTACACCAGGACTTCGCATCAGGGAAGGGATTGTGGATAGCTGCAAGGGCATCTGCTGAGTATCAATTCGTCGGCACATGCCGCAAGTTACGGGCTTGTGTGGTGAAGACTAGTGTTCATTGCGTACGTCTTGAAGGATGTACCTCGAAGAACTATAGAATAAAGGTGAACATTCAGTTTCTCGCCACCTGTGAGTGGTGTCTGCCTGTTGTTTTACGACAGTGAAACTTGGACACTTTGTCGGTGGAACTTACGATTTGTCAGTCATTTCTCGTTGGAATGTTTAAGGTTAGTTTGGGACATTCGGTGGCTGGATATAATTCCAAACACTTAGGTGCTACGGTGAGCGGATAAAGAAGAGGATGAGGCCATACTGACACCAAATCAACTTCAATGGCTGGGTCGCGTCCGTTGGATGGGTGATGACCGGATTCCGAAGCAACTGCTGTTCGGACAAGTGAAATCAGTTGAATGAAATCCTGCTCGTCAAAAACCACGACGCCAGGAAATAAATCACATACGTCTTTCGTGTTTTAGCATTATTTTCAGATGTTGGGATGACTTTCTGTTGAACCAAGCGATATGGATAAATATGAACCGGACAGGCGTTTGCAAGATCACTGGACAGCAACTGTGGAAACTTGAACGGAAGCGCATGATACGCAAGGAAACCAAGAGCGTCACGGATCTTAGTGACGGGTATGTGGCTTTGCACTGAAGGTGGTCGCAAATACTCTGGCCGTCTGAGATTAGTTTGCCATGGGCATACTCAAATTACATCCTCGGCGAAGGAGCAGCGAGTAAGCTGAGCTCATTAAGAATGTAGCAGTTATCTCCCTGTTATTCATCCTCGTTTGTATTGACTGATGGCCGCCGCCGTTGGGCAACTCATTCGTCCATCTCTACAGAACCCCAGGTTTCTGTGGCTTCCTACTTTTCATTCCCTTCAGCTGCGTTGGTGTACTATGTGATGAGCGTTTTCTCCGTTATTTTTTCAGTTCATATGTACGCAAGCCGCTGCAGCGACCCTATTCGGACCCCTTCAAGGTGCTTCGACGAGCACCCGAGCACTTCACGATCGATCATAATGGTCGTCGTGACACCGTTTCCATCGATCACCTTAAAGCCGCTTATGTAGACGACAATTTCACCTGAGTCCTACCGCAGCCATCCGTGGAAGCGCCCGCCCGTACACCGCCCCTATCACCAGTCGCCCTCACACCACCTGCCTAGCGCCAAAAGTGATCAGTACGTCACGTTCACTTCCCAGCACGTTTTATAGACACTGTTTATTATACATCGTTTCTTTTTTCTCCTCCGGTAACCTTATCATTCTCAAGAAACACGGAAAAACTGCAGAACAAAATCGACAAAAACACTTTGTTAATCACTACGAGGAGTGCAACAAACACGAGAAGGTTACATGGTGAGTTTGTATATACTTTTTGCTCGCCAAACACTTATTCTCTTTCCGTGATACAGATGACGCGCAGAGCACGGTGGGGAGAGAGCACACTCCTATCTGTCGTTGCAGCAGTGGAGGAAGCATTACTCCCATCTTGTTCTCCTCGAGTTTTGGTGGGTTGGGTAGCCCGCTCTGACAGCACCACCTTAAGGACGCATCGACAATTCCGGCCTTCCCAAAACACACAGGTCAGGAATGCCCCTTAGGCCTATTCTGGCGATGACCAATTCTCCGTATCATAAATTGGCACGCTGGTTAGTCACAATCCTAACTCCATTGAAACAAAAGTTTCAAGCACATTCTATTGAGGATTCTTTTGAATTGATCAGTGATTTGGACAACATCGATCTTGCTAATGAGTTGATGTGTTCCATAGACGTTCAGTCACTATTTACGAATGCCCCGCTACACGAGACAATCGATTATATTTGTGAGCTCGTTGAAATGAGCCACATTACTTTGCCTCTGCCTAGTGATATTCTGAGGTAAGCCTTATTGTTATGTGCTGAAAACATCAGCTTCCGTTTTCTTGATCGGTGCTACCGCCAAATAGATGGGGTAGCCATGGGAAGTCCACTAGGGCCCATCCTAGCAGACTTTTTCATCTTAATGATTGAACAGGAGTTAGCCACAAACAACGAGTCTGTCATATTACAAACGCTACGACGATGATACACTAGTATTCAGTCGGTCCCAGCAAGCAATAGATAATCTAGTGCAGCGCTTAAATAGTTGTCATCCCAACCTGAAAGTAACGTGTGAATTTGAGACCGACAACTATTTGCCGTTTCTCGACATACTCGTTAGTCGCCGGGAGGATGGCTCTGTCAAAAGAGTCGTCTATAGGAAATCCACGTGGTCCGGTCAATACCTGAATTTTAGTAGTTTCACACCGGTCTATCATAAACACGCACTAGTGAATACAATATTCATACGAGCAAGGCGAATCTGCACACAGGATGGTCTTGCGAAGGAATTAGACTTGATCACATCTACACTACAATCGAACGGGTATCCAAAAAGGTTCATAGAAAGGCACAGTAAACCGAAACCACATTCTGAACAGGTGGCCACAGTAAGATAAAAGAGGGTTTGTATAGAACTGCCATTTAAAGGTGATTATTACATGCATCAAACAACTCAAAGACTAGTGAATTCGATTAAACGAACATTTAACGCAGCGGAACTCTGTGTATTAGCCCGGACCCAGAAACTGCCCATCCCTCCAATAAAAGGAGATCAGCCTATCGGTGCCACCTCACATTGTGAAAACCAATTTACATGTAACTGCAATGAGAGTTACATAGGCAGAACCGAGAGGTGCTTGGTCTCCAGAGTGAAGGAACATTTGTCTAAATGGGTGTGGAGCTCTGTGTTACAGAAGAACGACAATGTGGTTGAAACACGCAAGCAACCAGCGTCCGCAGTCGCAAGACACGTCCTGACCACTGATCACGTTATCGACCCAATTTGTGTATTCAGAATCCTATTACGTCACTCGAATCCAAGATTCTTACGGTTTGCTGAGGCGGTTGCAATCAATCGACTGAAGCCGACTTTTTGTGTTCAGAAACAATTGCTCGTAAACTTGACCTTTCCGTGGACTTAGTGACCTTCCCTAAACCACCAATTGACTATCCACCCTGCCCACCTAAATGCTTGGTATAAAAAACCTGTTTCATGTTATTGTAAATTTGGTACTGACGAGTCAATACGAAATGCTTGCATCTGCCAGTTTTCGTGTTCTAACGGTCTTGTTCAAATTCCGGATATTCCAAGCAGACAGGCTCCTCTTCACCGTCATCAACCTCCTTCAACGTGGCATAAGTAGCTGTTCTTGAATACGTTGGCCTCCCACTCAACTCGCGGTAACTTCAATGACACGCTCTATTGTCTCTTGTTTCTGTCGAAGGCATTCAAGCGTGAATCCTCTTAGGTAGGGACGTCTGTAGAGACACTTGGGTTGCCACGTATTCTAACTACTTTGCTATTTATTTTGACTGTTGACACTATTGACATCGTTTGGTTCGATATCTGTACTTCCTCGTTTGTTCGACCGTCCAGAGTCACAATTACACTTGCACTTTCCGATCGCTAGCTACTGGTGTGTCAAGCTTTACTTCTGTTGTGTTTTGCTTACAGCGTGACTCCCCGGTCTCCTAGAAATGTACGTCGTTGGCCCATAATTAGTTTTTCTGGGTTGATTATTGTGGAGAATAAGCACGAATCTAGACAGAAACATTCCAGTCCTCAACACATGCGAGTCATCTATTTACCTGCTGCGTGCGTAAATGTTCCGTAAAATGTAATCTTTTTTGATCACACCCTTTTTGGTAGCAAGTTACACCACTGTGCTACTCTCTAATCATTCGTCGTTTTGTATCACCTGTAATTATCTGCATTGATCTCGCAAAAGGCAGCATACTTCTCACATGCGCGTTTAGAAATATAAATTGTTGTTATACTTACTAACTTTGCTGGGTTTCTAGTACTTGAACGCAAAATTCTCGGTCTCAAAGCTGACCTTCGATTTATCCCAAAATCCCCAGGGGCACGTTGGTTACTTCAGGCCTTTTTAGAAGAAGAACGTTGGCGACTGAACCAATAGTCTTTTATACATCTTTGTGAAGTGCTTTGACACTTCTTCCCTATCTAACCTCTTCGGACGTGATCAAAAATTATGAAACGCTCGGTAAACAAATTTGTAGCAGCCTGGATATTTCACTGGCCTGCCTGCGGTTCGGTGTGTGAGGTAGTTCCAAAACTTAAAGTTGCATATTGTACCTAGGCTATTAAGAAACCTTGCATGATGCATGCTGTCCGATTGTTTGTCTGCATGTCATGTGACCGTGGCGCGAACCCGAATGACACACGTGTCAAACTCTTCCGGATTACTCGCTCGTCGACGGCCGGTCTCTAGTCTCTCTAGCTAATTTGCGTGTTGGTGCCATTCGTAGCGCTATCAGAGACCGCCTGTACATTTCGTCGAATAAAGATTTGGTCTCTCTCCTCAACGGCCTTTTGCCTTTCGCGTCTGATAATTGCGTACCTGGGGAAAACGCGACTTAGTGCGACGAGCATTAAATTGATGACGTCAGATAAATTGGAGAGCCCGTTCTATTAATTGTTGTTTTCCACAGGTATCTCTTCTGTATAACAGTGAGTCGCCATTTCTTAAACACGTTTCACATATTTTTTTGTCAAAACATTCGACCTGTTATCCATTCTGCTTTATTGGAGGCTCAACCTCACGTTCTGTCAGACGCTTCGGCCATTGCGTTATCCGTACCGTTTGCACCTTCTAGATGGAATAATTCTCAATCGTGGTTTGCTCAGTTAGAAGCCACACTTGCGCTACGACAGATTAGTTTAGAGCTGACGCGTTTTAATCACGTAGTTGAGGCATTGCCACCACACGTCAGTGACGAGGTGGACGATGTTCTGGAGTTACCGGAATCCACGAAGCCCTATGAACAACTGAAAGCGACCGTAATTAAGCGCGTTGGCTTGTCCGATCGCCAACGTATTTCTCAGCTTCTGAGTGCGACAGAGCTCGGCGGCCGTAAACCATCGCATCTCCTTCGTCACATGCAGCGGTTGACAGGCACGAAACACATAGAAGAGGCTCTACTTAGGGAGATGTGGCTACAGCGTTTGCCTAAGGATATGCAAAACATTCTTAGCGCGAACCCATCAGCAACCTTGTCAACCTTGACTGATGTCGCCGACCGGGGCGGGGAAACATACGGCACCGCCGTTTCCCAGCTCGCTTCGAATAGTTAGGGCGCAATTGCCACTCTAACTGCTCGAGTTGCCACCTTAAGTGAACAACTTCAGGCCTTAACGACGCATCGCCCAAGATCACGTTCGACTACTCCCATTCGACGACACAGTAGCCACGCGAGGTCACGTGATTCTCGTCAGCCGCTGGTATCACCAGCAATTTGGCAACAAAGCCCGACGATGCCGACAGTCTTGTACCTTTGGTCCAGTCGACAAACAGAGCAGCCAAATCCACCTGAATAACGACGTAACTCGCCCGCCTGGTCGTCTATTCCTTCTAAAAGATCACGAGTCGGGGATTCGCTATCTTATCGACACAGGTGCCGAGGTCAGCGTGATCCCACCTGAGACCCACGACTTAACAAATCATCTATTTCGAATCTTCGCGCGGCCAACGGAAGCACTATAAAAGGGTTTTTGGTCAGCGCTCTCGCACACTTAATTTAGGTCTCCGTAGACCTTTCTGCTGGATCTTCACGGTCGCCGACGTCCAAATGGCGTTTATCGGCATCGACCTTCTCAAGCACTTCAACTTTTTGGTAGATTCCAGACGACACCGTCTAGTCGACCAGACGACAAAGCTTACGGTTACGGGAATTTTGACCGATAAGGTATCAGTCATTCCCGTGTATTGAAGCTCTTCGAAACTAAACTCCTTCGATAAGTTTCCGACTGTTTTTCGATAGTCTTCATCTCTGCCTGACGTCAGAGTTTCCACGAGACACCATATAGTTACGACAGGCCCGCCGGTGTTCGCCAAATCTCGCAGGTTGACAACAGACGAGCTTAAGATAGCCCGCGCTGAGCTTGAGCACGTGGATGGTTTACGACGCTCGCCCGAGCGACCTTACGAAGGTTTTTTCAGAGTACTTCAAAGAAAGGATCGTTTGTACGCGCTTGACCGCCAAGGAACTCGGGACACGGTTAGCATGGGTCGTATGAAACTTGCCTATTTGAAAGGACAAAAGAAGCCTTCAATTCTACTCCACAGACCTTCTCCACGCCGGCAGCTGTCTCAGAACAGCCTCTCCCAAGCGCATCGTTCTCAGCAGACGTCACGAATTCCCCGATGACGCCAGCACCCGACCGTGACGCGTTCAAGTCGTAGGATACACTGGCCGAAACGCCTCCTAGAAGCCTAGCGTTTGTCAAATCTCGTTTTTTTCTTTTCGCTCATAAGAAAAAAATCGCAATTTTTTTTAAAAAAAATTACAAAATATCGTTCCCAAAAAACGCTTGCGTTCCCCCAGGTTTTTTCTTTTTCGAATGTTCGTATTCGGGGTACAATTTTGTTGAGTACGTCATTTATTTCTGTATTGATACCCAGCTAGTCTCGTTTTATTTTCTGTCGCATGTCTCATCCGACGCTCGCATGACGTATCTGGCAGCTTTGATCGCGATCATTCTGGATGTCGTATTGGATATCGGGCTCGAACTTTCCGTGGATGCTTCGCGTTGAACATTATTTTTATGATTGTTGCAGCACTTTTAAGAAAGGATGTTCGAGTGGGAGCTCGCCAGGACCTGTGAGCATTGGTGCTTCTCCACCTGCGGCGTCTGGGAATTTTCGTACAAATCGCAGGCTGATTTGATATCAACTGTTACGCCGTGAACCAGATCAGGCCAAGGGTGGCTGGCCCAAGTTATCCTCACCAGGACGAAAGGGTCGTTGTCACAGTACCCTTCTAGGGGGAGCTGTGTAGTGACCTGAAGTTTTCACTTGCCCGCCTGCGGTGTGGTGCGTAAAATAGTTCCAAAACTCATAGTTGCATGTTGGAAATGACTCAACAAAATAAAACCCTCTCAGTGGTCACTATCAACAATCGATCGACAGTGAAAAGCCAAATCCCAGCGCTTTGGCCCCGTGTATTATAACCGACCCTGGGAAATAGAGTGTACAGAGAAATACGTCAAGCTAGCGAGGCACGGAGCGAGTTGTGTTTTCAGCCTGACTAAAACGACAGCAGGTGCAAAACCAAATTCATCGGAAAGGCACACATTAACGCGACTATCGAAATATTATTCATTATAGTCGCTACACATATTGTACCTTGGCTATTAAGAAACCTTGCATGATGCATGCTGTCCGATTGTTTGTCTGCATGTCATGTGACCGTGGCGCGAACCCGAATGACACACGTGTCAAACTCTTCCGGATTACTCGCTCGTCGACGGCCGGTCTCTAGTCTCTCTAGCTAATTTGCGTGTTGGTGCCATTCGTAGCGCTATCAGAGACCGCCTGTACATTTCGTCGAATAAAGATTTGGTCTCTCTCCTCAACGGCCTTTTGCCTTTCGCATCTGGTAATTGCGTACCTGGGGGAAAAGCGACTTAGTGCGACGAGCACTAAAGACTGTTTCCTTACAGACTCATGCTGGTGGACTGCCTACGGCATACTTTTCGGTTATGTGGTGAGTTGACTTCTCTCACCAACCTTGAGTCGGTTTCAGTAAGATGACGGTGGAATGAACAATTTGTTCATTTGTGAGGCCTTTTCTATTACCCCCATTTTTGAGTAGGGTCAATCACGGCTTCTTTCCGACCTTGCCGTATCGTAACTCTTTTCAATGCCGCGTTGAAAACCACGCTGAGGAAAAAGCCACGATATTAGCTAGTGGCTTATCAACACCGAATTTTTAACATCAGGTCCTGCTGCCTTGCCTATGTCCAACTTGGTTTTCCTCTCTCTCAAATGTTTGGCGGTAGTGTACACTTATCATTATGGCAGATCTGGTTCAGTAAATGGTTGTAAAGTGTCCCCATTATTGTGGCGTTCCTTTTACGAGGGATGGCCGAGTAAATGTCAGATTCGTCGTTTTTTCGTGATAGCTTTCCCGCTCCCGTCACCCTTATTGTAACTTACCAAGAGTCGTACTGATGCCTTGGATTGAGCTCAGTTATGGTGTGTCTTAGAATTTGCTTACCTTACTGAGTTTTGTTAGCAGTCCGCTCAATACTTGTCCGGCCTCTGAATCCCTCTATGCTCTAGGTAAGGAAGAAGCTCACCGTAAATTCAATACCTCTTGCTTGGACCTTACCTGCTTGCCTTTTCCACCGTGAATATGCTCATCGCATAGCAAACGGATCATCGGTACACACTCGACAGCCAGCTTCAGGAACTTACTTTTACCAAATGTCTGGGGGTGTTTCGTATTAATAGTTTGCGCATCGTCCCTCAAATCATAAGAATTATTCTGTCTTCTATGTAATTTAAACTGATGATAAGGCACAAAATACTCTTGCGAGTAACGGTAACAAAATCGCGTGATCGCTTCTACCCAGGGAAACACCTACTCCAGTGTGGCCACAACGTTATGAGGCATTTTGATAACTAGGTGTCTACCTACCTTTCCATCCGGTGTGCTGGTTTGTATGCTGGATTGAAGCCCTGGACTGATTAAACGTCGGCCACATACCCCTAGATAATATGCAAAATGTAAAGTCTACTGCCCCGTCAAAATCCGAAAGAGTAAAATTTCCAAAAAAGAGGACTTGGGAAGCCTGGTTTGTGGGTTCGGTAAGAGGCCCATACAAAGTAATAACCTTTGTCCCTTACGCTTGGTTGCGGTACGTGCACGACGCTACCACGGTCACGCGTTTTGTATCAACAAAGCGGAAACTTCCAGTGAGGTTGAGCTTAGTTAGTTCTGCAACCGAATTTGTCCAAAATAGTATGACATTAACAATGGATAACCTTTTCCCGTACTCTCTTTTTGCCGGTATACGTGACAGTCTTGATTATCTGAAGCATAGATATCCGATGCCTCCACTTCTAGCTTAGAGCAACTCTCTGTTCCTTCTGTGGGATTAAAAAATTCGGTTTATGCTCGCGGCCCCATTTACTTCTTCATTACGAACGTTAGTGTAGACCATCCTCGATTTGTTCCTTCCTTTTTGATGGGGGCCACTGCATCGTTCACAAGTGGAGGGGACTTACAATTGGACTATGTATCCTGATGCCTTTGCCGTTTCTCAAAACACCTGATTACTTTTGTGCAGGCCTAAGCCTACTTTTCAGAACTTCCTGGATTTTGGGAGCAACAGGACGCTGGCTGCATCTCCTTTGATACTGCCTCATCTGTGAACTATAAACTGGCCTGAAAATGACGCAGCAGTGCAGCAAAATATGAACCAATTTGCCGGAAAGCTCATTTCAAACTTCTCCTTTTATACAACTGCCCACGTGGTAGTCGCTTATCGTTACCAGAAATTTTTTTACGACAATGCGGAACTTTTATTACCCAGATTACTACAAGTAGATCAGGTTGGCATTTTCAATCTGGCGACCCTTAGCACGATAATCGGCGGTAGAACACTGTGCAACAATTGTCCGCGGAAGTCGTACTTATTGCTACAAACTCTATAAGAGCGCCACTGGTTGGTAGGTGAGGTTCGATGTGTAAAGTGTATACATATTTATTTGATCTGTTAGAACAAATAATAAGAATGACCAAAATATTGCAACACCAAAGATGTGACGGTAACGGAGGTGTAAAAATGGTATGCGTAGAAATGGTATGCGTACAAATGAATGGAAGACGTGTGAAACAAAATGGAACGACTCATTGAGAAGTCAAAGCTAAGGCAGGCTCGGTCGACGACCGATGGATAGCTCCACACGCTAGGTGGGATGAGGAACATTCAGCGTCGATAAGCCAACTGATAGACGTAACCAAAAATTTTACTTCGCGATTACTACGCCAGCCCAAAAATCCATGCATATGAAGAAGACAGAGACGTTGCGCAGTTACTCCCGTTTGATCTTGATGGCAGACAAATTGGAAAAGTGATGGTAATGCTCCCAAACAGGTTTATAGATAAAGTCGACGGAACGTTATGTACAAAAATTAACATAAATAAATTGCGACATACAACTGTGAACCGTAGACATTACATACCACAATTCCTGGTGCAGCCTGGAGGCAGTTCTAATCCCCTATGTTTCCTCGCAATTGCAACCGTGGTAGTCTTCGAATCCCCGATAGTTCACCTTTGAGATCCCCATAAAGGTGCTATCAACGTCCACTGCCATACTGACTCAACGTTATTTAACCTTAATGGACTATTTAGATACCCTCTGGTGTCCGATGATGGGAAATTGTCTGGAACATGTTGTTTTTCATATATCGCCTGAAAATATAAATGTTACGGGCTTTCGGAAACTTCGGATCGCATTCATTTCATCAGAGTCTTACGAATAATCGTATATGAAAGTAAAATCGCTCCACCATGAATCCGCGTGACCTCACCGATGTTAGCGCAAATGTTAAAAGCCAAGGTCGGGACTGTTTATCTCGCTCGTTATCATGTTTCACGGGCGAAATCCGGGTTTCGAGCTTATCCATCAATATGTCTTTGAAGTGATTGACTTTAGTTCTCAGTACGGGTCTGAGAATGATACGAGTTATACAGCAGGAAATTTGGTTGGTCCTTGCCAAGTGTATCCCAGTTATTGTGACTCTAGCGCCACATGCTCCTTCGTGAGTCCCAGCACGCCAACTTACTGTTCATTCTTTGTGTCTGCATCCAGTTATATTTTGCTACCGAGATGAAATCTCCAATTTTAGTGTTATCAGTTGCTGTATTTCAGTATGCAGTTAGGAACTTAGGTTCCTGTCTAAACACATTGTTTAAGGCTGACTTACTTTTAGTTGCATAATTGGCTAATTCTGGAGCGTACTGTATTTGTTTTTTCGTGTGCCTGTGCTCCTTACTCTTTTACTATGCAGCGGTTCACTAGTTTTTTGGTTTCTTACGGGAATCGTTTTGCACTTGCATGATTCCCCTGCCTCCAGGTGGTTCGGTGCGGTCCTGTAGTTCTCTGTGGTCTGAATCTTCAGAAATGCTGTTTCCTTGTTGTTTCCTTCTGTTCGTGTAAGCCGGTGAAATGATGAATGCCTGTTAGGTGAATTGTTTGATGATAGCTTCTAACTGTCGAGCACCGTGGACATGTGCATCGGTTTATAATCCAAGATGATACTGAAGAGAGTGGAGATCCGTAACAAAAGACGCAGTAATCGGCATTATTGTGATTTCAATCTAAGCAGAATCAGGCGGAACAAAAGGCACTGTTATTAACAACCATGACAACATGTGAAATGAATGAGATGGTAATAGTGCTATAAACATTGTTTAGGAATAACCGACAGAGGGGTGTAAATTGGTAGCGACCAGTTATCTGTCAATCTTTTAAATGAATCGAACGATCATGCCAGCACTAACTCCTCTGATAACTCATTCCAAGAAGGACAGACGCGGATGCCAAAACTGTTTATCTTGTATTGCAGGCAACTGCGTACATGAGGACAAAGTAAGCGCCACTGACTGCCGGAAGTTCATTCACGAAGGTCAGAAGTAGCCGTGAACCTAGTTTGAAGCTTTGTGGAACGCCAGTCGGTTCGCAAAGTGGCGCTGGCAGTTTCCCATTGACTCGTGCATCGTCCGATTTTTCAGATAATGTTGCAAATACAACTGTTTTAGACTCTCCATAGCCAGTAGTCGCAGTTTCCTTAGAGGAATATGATGACACCTTGTCGGGCACCTTGGTAAAATCTAGGGATACGGCGTCCACTGGAAGATATTTATCCATCGTTCTTACGAAAGAAACATTCGCAACCAACTGGTTGATGTTACTCAAGTGATCGCTTCCGAAGCCACGCTATTTCGGCGTTAGTAGGCACTATACATCTAAGTACTTCGAGTGCAACCATCCAGTATACTCTTCATGACATTAGAGACGCCTGATGATAGGACTATCGGGTGGAAGTTACCAGCATCAGTACGACCAGCACCTTTGTATGTTGGCGGAATAACGCTATGTTTCCTTAGTTTCGGGGTTTTACCGATGGAATAGAAATTTTGAAACAGGTGGTCTAACGGTTCTTCTAGGAAATCTGCACACTCCATTAATACTGGTGTTGATTTTTCGTCCAGACCCGGTGACCTATCCGCCCTCAATCGGAGTAGCTTGCTTCTCACGTTGACATGACCTCATCAGCTGGACAGTAAATACCTTCATATGCGTGGTTGCTGTTAAATACCTCAGCAACTAGAGCGCGCAGAATACCTGTAGTTTCTGAGTCGCATGTTGAGAGCCCCTTGGGGCTGTCGAGACTCGATACTGCAGCTCTAGGTTTGGTTTCAGGTGTCATGATTAAGGAATTTGGGGATAGTCAACGAGTTGATAGTCTTGACAGTCAAACCTCACAACGGCTACACATACGTTGCGAACGCTTTGGTACACCCGCTGGGATGTTTTATCTCCCACAAGTGAAAAAGTGTCTCACGGAGACTTCTTTTCCCGCATGAGCCTCGTACTCATTGGTTACAACCAGAACTAACAGTGGGGTGCGTGAGGAGATGAAGCGAAACGTTCGGAACAATCACAGTGGAGAGATGGGACTGGAAATTTTCCCAGTATACGTCTGTTGAGTTATATTCATTTGTTGATGATCAGTTGACGCTACTAAGAAACTCCGTCATGTTGCTAAAGTCAGCTTTTCGAAAGATACAGCTTGTCAGCTCTTCGGGGCAGATGACAGTTGCGTCACAGATAACGTGTAACTAGATCGTCACATGATCGTTTACATCTGAGGGAGCGCCGACTTCGTCTGTCAGTCATGTAAGGTTCGTTGGTCAGCACGACGTGCAGTCGGGACCGTAGTCTTGTGTGTTGGTTTGCATTCTCATTGAGGCCAACGTCTAACGTAAGATGGAATCCTACAGCATCAGAGCCAGAAGACTGACCTGTAGCAAAGTTGGTGTTGGGAGGGTTAAATTTCCCAATTATGAGGACCTGACATTTAATGATCGTTGCTCGTCGAATCGAACTGTGTATCCACTCGTCCCAACCTGTGTTTGTAGTAGATGCTCTGTAGATGATTCCAACCATTTAGCGGGAAGAATCTGAGACACTTATGATCAACCACAATGATTTATCAAGCGCTAGGAGAATGAGGTCCGAGGTCAGTGAAGCATGTAAATCTCTGCTGATATAATCGACAACGCTACCGCTTTTAACTGATATGCGATCGTTTCTTAGCGGGGTGTGTCCGGAGCTATCCAGCTGTTGGCCAGATATGCCTCTATTAAGTCAGATTTAAAGCGTCTTCGATTGTTCTAGTTTACTCAGCTCTCAAATCTTGTTCCACAAGGGCAAAACGTTCGCGAGCATGCGCTGCCAATTAGATACACGTATATTCTCCTTGTTCCACAACATTCGCCAGGTCAACTTGCTTTGGAGGGGTTATCAACCAACCAGGGCCGGCTACTGGCGTTTTATTCGGCTCTATCGATATCGAGGGCATAAATATTGGGGCTTCGGGTTACTGTAAACCTATGAGAGTAAGCTGCCGTGGGCCACCTGCATTTTTTGCTGATGTGTAAGACCCCAAGTTGCTCAACTTTGTAATCTGTACCATGTGAACTGACCTGGGAGGTACCTTTGTGCGAGCGATTTTGCTGTCCTCTGCAGACAGATCACGGTAGGGCTGTAACTCGGAAGTAAAGCTGTTTTTCTGGTGCTACCATCTCTCAGCGATGACCACTGGAATGTCTCTATGGCGAGATGTAATTCTCAGCAAATTCGGTTCAGGAATGGACTTAAAATTGATAGGCCTTGAGAGTCGCGCAATAAACCGATCTGCGCATCCCTGCACGCCCTAGTTTAGCTTCTCGCGAATGTTTCCTCTAACTGGTGTAATGCATAGGAGTGAGTAACCTGTCGGTTCTCTGTAGTTCCGGTATCCCATGTGCAATTAGGCCACAGGTCCGTTCGTAGTTGAGAAGGTCTAGTTCTCGGGTAGCCCCTCAGCATGCTTCGTTGATGGTTGAAAAAGGCTTCAAGCTCTGTGTATGATTGAATCATGAGCGCGAATTTCGTGGTCACGAGACTTGAAGACTTTGACTATTCCGCCGAACAAAGTGAGTAGGTACCGCCTGCGTGGTTAATTTCTTGACCTCGTGAACACAAACTACTGGTTAGAGGCGCTTTCCGAGATAAAGAAACTACCTCCATCGGCGGTATGCCTACATGCACAAAATTTGTGTAACCTTTTCCTTATCCGTTCTTATCTCTTCAACATACTTACCTCGTTACATTCCACTTCACTGTTACAGCAAGCGGCAATCTGAACCGCCCCACCTCCTGGTCATGTTGTTGGCCGTTATTAATAAATGTGGGTAAAGCTCCAAACGACTATCCGCTGTCGCGCGTTCAACGATCTGATAGCAGGCTGACTATCACAGCTGGTACCTCATGAGCTCTAATGTGGTGGTCATTGATGAGTATTACGTTCTTCGCACTGGAACATGCCCATTGATTAAATCTAAGTCCAGAATCACCCGCAGTTCATCCTAAATGTACCACTGGTTGCACCGATTGGCTACGGTGAGAAGGCACAGTACCTGCGTAATCACCCAATCTCGAGACGTTTCGGCAGTCGGTTTTTAAGTAGTTAAGATTCTTTACATTCCTGATTGTTGTATCCTTTTCTCTCCGATTGCGTAAACTACTCACGTGGTTAGAAAGTGCGAAATCGAACTCTAACTCTTACGACGCGAATATTTTCTACTTGTTACGAAAATCCAGGAGGTGATGGATTCTCCTACATGCCATCTACTAATGGATGCGAATGTCCAGAACAGTTAAGTTTTTCCTAATAGTGCTTCTGATTCACCAAGACCGAAGATTCCCACTCAGTTTTGAAAGGGACATGGAAGACGTTTTCTTGGACATTGCGAAAGGCATATGGAATGTTGCCAGGCCTATGGAGAAATGTATAACCTTCTCAGCTTACGTGTTCTGAGAGCGACCGCGTTTTCATTCTCAACCAAGATCTGGCAGTTCAGAATATTTCACTAGGTCTCCTGTTGTAAGATATCCACACCAAACGTAGTACGAATGAATCCAGACAGTTTGAGCATCGTGTTTAACATGTTACTTGTAAATGAATCGAGAACAACACAACGTTACGAACCGTTTTCAGTGCTCTGCGTTTCAGCCACCTCAGGTGGCCTTTCTCAGAAGTGTCGTTTTCGAACACTTAGTTATCCAGTACGTCGAAAGTGTGGTACCCGCCGAAGGCGGCTGTTAGTTATCGAATGCTGATAGAGTGCTCGCCGCTTTTTGTATGAGGTGATTGAATGGGGGACCAATACGAGTTGGAGATAACGACCCAGTAAACTAAGTCCCTTAGAGCGACAGGCAAATGCGATAGACGGAGAATAATTTCGACAGCAAAAATCCGAGTACCCGGCTGTTAACACCTATCTGAAGACAGTCCGGTAATGGAACTGCTGTAATCTGATCGGCGTGTTTAAGGATTGTACATACATCTGTGCGCCCGAGTTCAATTACTGACGATCACTTGTTGTCGCCAGAGAAGTGTCAACTGTGTGATTCGAAGTGGATGCACACCTAGCGGAAAATAAATCCGGTGCACTTATTCATAACTGCAAAAGTATATCGAATATGCTAATGTTTTTGGTGGTCTCAGTTGATCCCACGTATTGTGATAATGTAATTCAGACTGGGTTTCATACCGCTGGACATTTCCACCAGTTCATAAACCGGGACACTTCGAACACATGGCCTATGGATATTGTCGCAGAACTTTGTTACGTGCTCATGAGCCGGCCTACAGAAAACTTGCACAACGCACTCTTGGAGACTGTAGTTAGTTGGTTCACACCATTGTAAAATACTGGTTTACGCTTCCTAAATGCTCCTCCCTTGGGTAAACCATTTCTTCAGAAACGGTTGAGACAGCGATCACCGGACACAACTCATACCCTGGTATCTATTACCTGCTTGTTTCCGCTGACTTGGAAAGCTTAACTGATCAACTATCGTAATTCTAAGTAAGACACAGTCACTGTCATGTTCACTATCGGTCTGCCTTGTATCTCGTAACGCTGTACTCCGAGATATTAGTGACGTCTAAGTGTCAGCTCTAGTAGATTATCTGTCGCCTAACTAAATAGGAAGAATACGTTGAAAACCCCCTACCGAACGACATCCGATACCGAGAACTTCGAGGTGGCTATCCATAACAACACACGTTATTTAATTTAGACACCACGTCCAATTAGGTATGCAACAGAAGTGGTAGTGAACATGGAACGCAGTGACCTGGCGATTTAGGAGAATGCATGTTTGAAACTCTTCACAAAAAATACGAGTGTTTCCGGCGGACTCGCTCTCTTCTGCTTCTCCAAAGGGCGTCTGAGTTCACAGTGAAGGTGGTCATCTTGTCGGCAATTCTGGAAATGTGGCAAAGTGGGTAGCATTCTCCGTTAGTCTCCAGCCTTCAGAAACCAATGCACAGTGTATGGCTGAACTTAAGATGAACAAACGGCTCACAATCCTCGAGGTGAAGTTTGACTGTCGACTTGTGTTTTGTACACCAAAATGTGCATGCATATGTTGACGAAATAAAAAAATGCCAAAAATAACGAAAAGTGTGAAAAGTGAATTATTATACAAGTGCTGCGGTGTTCTGCATCTGAGTTGGGCGTCACGGAGGTGAAATACACTGTTTCATTGAGATTTCTCTACGATATTGATAGTTTCAGACGACATGCTTAACTGCTCAGGCATGACAAGCCTTAGAGACTGAAAATATCGTAACAATTTGCTGTTGGGGGAAATACCAGTTCTTCAACACCGATCGCACAGTTACGTTGTAATCAATGGACGGTGATCATGGCGGAACTCCGGCTTTTGTTCTAGTATGTTTCTTTTCGTTTCAGAGAGCATTGCGCTATAAAACATGGATGCGATAGGCATAGTTAATATTTTTTGTAGTTGTCACGTGTTCAGTTTCCAAAAGTTCCCACCGATTGTTGATAAGCCCCAACTGTGAGTCGCATTTCGGACTCCCGATCGGAAGATGGTGTGGTCACTTCAGACGAAGACCTGCCACCATTACCCTTGAAAACAGATAACAAAGGTCTGAACACAGGACTACATTATTTCTCGACGATTTTGGCTCCAAAGTCATTTTGGTCCTCAACGGAAGATCGAATGGAGTGTCTTAAATGAACTCAATATCTCTATCATCTACGGATGCATGCGACGGCCTTAACCAGTCGAACTGTGCTCCATTATGCTCATCCCAAATTTTACGTCTGCCTCATGCTCTATCTTACTAAGTCGGCATTTTTGCATGCACTCTGGCTAACCCCCTAAAGACGACCGGTGCAACCAGGTCTACTCTTTCCTGATGTCAGTGTCCTATATACCTTCTCACTTCACCGGGCCAAGTAATTTTCTTGGTCTTTATGCGTGCTCTTTTTGAGTTTGCGCTTCGTTTCAACGCAGCCATTTTTATTCTGAATTAAACGCGGATCAACCGAGGTTTCCTCACATGCTGTTTCGGATCGGCAAAAGTTCACGTCCATAAGATCCTCTTAAGGCGGGATTGGTTACAAGTTCGTCAGCTGCTTAGATTCGCGTCCAGCACTCATTTGGATCGCATCACTATTGTGTTCTGTGTGGTTATACCGCTAGTGATGATTGATAAACGTTTCGTTCAGCTTCGCCGCCTGGTTCTTAGCGGAGCGTTTTGATTGACGACCCGTTCCACTTTGACTACTTCAACTTAGATAGCAGTCTCAAATGAGGTGGGGCGCCAACATCAACGATCGACGGTGTGCTCAACCCCGACCTATACTGCTACCTCGACGTGGTGGTCGGGCTTGTGTACTGTTTTGATCCGGCGGGCTATGCTGACTAGGACTCCGGTCCTTCCAGGTGCAACCTTGTCAGACAGGCCAAAGGGGAGCAGTCAGACGAAAAGCAGTTACACTCAT
>QNGE01001194.1:39191-51338 GCA_008508345.1 Paragonimus westermani
ACTCGGTCCATGCTGTTGTCCACGCCCGTTTCGTTTTGTCGTTTGCCCAAGGGACATACGCTCGTAGGTGCAAGATACTTAACTGGCATTCGAGCGAGGAGAGTGCGAGGAACGCTCACCAGGGAACACTGGTGAGCAAGTTGCCCACTTCAAGTCAGATGAGAGATCCTAACAAACACTGGGAACAAATCGCAGTAGCTATGAAAGCATGCTGTGAAGAGGTATGTTCCGAAGGAGCTGTACAGTCACGACAGAACTGGATTCTTGTCACGTCGATAAACCTTCTGAACCAGCGTCGTCCGATTCCACCTGGTTCGGGATATGACGACGACCGTCCAGAACCTAGACGCAAGCTGATTAGGGGTGTGTGCGAAAACCGTGAGCACCACTTGGTCGAACAGTCGAAAGAGATGGAAAGAGCCTTGTCATCAGGGAATAGCAGATAGCTTCTTTCCCGATTCGAGGTTGTACTGGCCATCGAGTCGATGTAATTGGCACCATATGTGAAAAAGTGGTCCAATTATCACAATTCAATCGTGCCGATTGGACAGATGGGCTGAACATTTTGAAGAACAATTCAGCTGACCTGAACCAAATCATGTGGACGACGGGACTCGAAAGGCCAGTTATTGCGTTCCAGGTGGCCCTCCGTCGGAAGCAGAAATGGCTCTGGGGTTTGAGTCACTGAAGTCTCTTGGATTAGATACCCTCTGTTCTCTTTTCGCGTTTGCTGGGATGAATTCGTTTCCAAAACTTCTTCAGATGGTTAGCGAAATTCAAGAGGTACCTCGTGATTTGTGCTTACTAATGGACATTCTCGTTTTGAAAGGGTTGGCCCGAAGTCTGTGTGCCAACCACAGAGTCATTAGTCTAGCGTCTTTTGTGTCCAAGTGACTCACTGGGCTCACTGTACGTCGGCTCCCACTCTGGGAGACGAAGCCAACCTATAGTGGCCCCTCATAAGAATCGTGTTTGTTCATAAGCTTTTCCCCCTGGGACTGTACAAACTGCAAGTGGAAATGTTTTTGTTGGTGGTTTTGGATCAGCACTTTCATTTCACCGCAAGCAGGTTCGAACTACGTTCTTTTGGCGGCTGGCTCGTTCTGTCTCTGTTAATGTCTGACTGCGGCTCTGTTGACCGACCGTACCCAGTTTAGTTTGCCGGATTTTAGCGGCGTACAACTTGGTCTGGATAAGATATGAGTAAGGGAATGACGTGTCGACATCCTACCAACTGTAAATCATATTGGACTGGCTTTTATTTATGCGGCCCGTTGAAAAAACACGGAGGCTGTTAGGTTGCTTATTGCGAAGTATATGCGTACATGGTCGGTTACCTGCAAATCCTCCCGAAGATTTGCTGGAAAGTCTATCATAACGGGAAGTGTTGAGGACCTGTAAAGAGGTGGTTTTCCTCTCACATCAGCGAGTGACTGTTCTGTTAGGAATGTCTTGTGGAGTGTAAACTACAACCCCCAAAGAAGTATCCGTCATCTCAAATGTGTAGCCCATCCAAGTCGGCTGAACCCAGTACTTAAGAGGTACATGTGCCGGCCTTATCGGGATCCAGGTCACTGGAACTTCTGTTGTCAGATGCGGACAACCGCGAATCATTCTGCGTGTGACGTTTACCGGAAAGAGGTGTATAGCCCACAGTATCTACTAACGAAGCAGTATCCTCTGAATGCATTTGAGCAGAGCCCGCATTGTCGGTACATCACTATATCCCACCTGTTCGCTTCAATCCAACGTCCACATGGACTAATGCCTTTCGGTTGGGTTATTCGGACCCTCGCTCCTTTATTTGAACGCTACACTTGGAACCACTGTTCACTTTACACACGATGGCATTTCTGTTCCTAGACGCCTCTGCAGAGTGTTGTTCTGGGAGTTCTGGGAGTACCAGAATACGTCTAATTTCAGCAGTATGGCGTAGCACCACAGTATGCACTGTGTACACGAGAATATCTGGATGAGCCGTACAGACGATGGTAGATCAGTCTCAGTGTACCAAGACGGTGGCTTCTATGATAGTCAGGCATTCTCTCATTTAATTTCTTTCCTTGTGGCTAATTCAAACACGGGGCCTATAGGGAACGTTCCCAAACACTGGGAGAACTCAAATGGACCGTAATTTCTTTTACTGCAGTTCAATCTCTGAGACTTCCTTGTAACGTGTGCTGTTGTCATGTCTGGAGACAATGTTTTTGCGCAAGGAAATTTTCAGACATTATTTCGAGCACCCCTGGTGAATACATGGGTTATATACTATTACTTTCATCCCTGTCTGTTTGCATGGCAATACTGATGACCTGCTGATAGAACGAATCTGTAACGGTAATGGGCATATTCGCACACCTAGTAGCTTCAGTCGGTTCTGATTGAAATGTGGGATCTGAACTGCCGCTTCCCGTCTCACTGATGTAACGTTTTGGTTTGCATATAGTAAAACAATGGAGCAGATACTATAGCGCTGTGTTTTTTAACTCCATTCAGCCTGATCAAGGGGCTGTCGACTTTGTGGTATTGAACTCAAGTTCATATCAGGAACATGTAATCAGTTCAAGATAATGGTATTCGCTAACATTTGCACGTTACGTATGGTTCATCTGTGGAATACAAATATAAGCTTCAGTATCGGTGGTGGTTTTTATTAAGACGGCGTACTGTCCTCTTACTCGCGGTCCACCAGTGGGATTTGTTTCAAGCATGATATTCCGTCCACTCCAAGTTATACACAGTATTTTCCGAAATAAAGGTTTCTAGTGAACTACGCAGTTCATTCTGGACCAAATTTCTGAACGAGCTGTCCACGCCGATCTCGAAAACGCTCAGTTTGTCCCTACCATGACATCTGTTTATGATTGTCTTAAGGCCGACGCCGTTCGACAAAAAAGCCATAAAACTCTCGAATGCCATGCGCCGATTAGCGTTTGGACTACACGGCTACGTAGCAATTCACATACAAAGGGATAAACGTAGAAAGACATCATGACGTCTTATTGTCTATGGGAGATCTTGCAGATGTGTCCCGTTCATTAATGTCGTTTTTCATTGTTCATCGTTCAATGAAAAGGATAACGTAGTATCGCAGTTTGGTAAGGAAGTTTCATATATTTGCTTCGTTCATTCACACTGATGCTTACTGGTTCCCATCCGTGAATTGTCTTTTGAACGTAGAGAGTTTTTCCAACAGCCAGTGACTGTTGATTGTGAGTCTTAATGGCCAGAACACTGGGACGATGGAGCCGAGTGATTTAATTTGAGATGCATATATATATATAACATTGTTTTACTATTGACTACGCAGTCTCAGAAGTTGTTCCAACTTATGAAAACAATCCAAAGACAGTTTGAACAAAACTGTTCAAACTTCTGAAGGGAATGAACTGTTTCGAAAGACAGTTGTCGGTTGGGTTTTGTTTACACGTTGGGTGGATTGTTCGGTTTCCCCAACTATTCTTGATTCACTCGGTTCCATCACCTGAGTTGTCCCTTTCTTCATACTTAGCGTGAGGGCTGGAACGAGTAGGCAGGTTATTACTTATCGGTTGGCTGATCGGGAGATGTTGTCCCGCATCGAATTATGCCTAGGATCTTCTGTATTTTTTATGGGTTCGAACAATATGGTGGCCTGGATTAGTGTTTCGGAGCTCCTGAGGCTCACTGGGTCTCACAGTTCCCACTCCTTGCTGCCTTCTTGTTGGTGGATGTGCGAATCGTTGTGGGTACCAGGTTTCACTGGCTTGTGGTAGCTCAGTTGTTACGATTACTGGACTACCGAGTACGTGTTCGAGTTCGATTACCCCCGTGTATGTTTGTACAGCTGGTCAGTATTCATCCCGCGTGACTTCGGACGCCATATGGTAAAAAATTCATTGTGGTTTAAACGTTGGAAGATCAACTTGTGGCCGTTTTCAGAAATGAAACGTCACTGATTAACGTGCTAAGGAAATGCTTACAATAGTGAAATTTCACGCGGTCGCAAACTTATCCGACCTGATGGCATTTTTCCACAATATTTCGCACAACTTTTTCTCTTTTTGTTGATTTCGAATTTCCTAAGTGTATAACTGGCATAACCATGTTCCCTTAGCCATCATAGTTTTTGTGTGATCATTTTCCCACTATCTTCTGTTCGTTTGCCTTCTCCACTTAATTAGCGTCATTTTGGACAGTGGCCACAGCTGTGTTCTTCAGCTTTGAAGCCAATTTCTTCACCACCTGATGGATACACCAGTGCAGATTATGTGGATTTATTCTTCGACGTTCCTGTCGTTCCCACCCGAATACAAGTTTTTGAAACCTACAACCCTGGGGCGATCGTTCGTATTCTTGCATGTTATCGTTCACAACCGGCACACGAACCCGTTAATGCACGTAAATTACATTGGGTTACTCTTTGGAAAGCTCCCCGATCTAGAGCTTCGAGTGTAGTTAAAGGACAAACGCCACGACAACTACAACTGCAGTATACAAGCTTTGAATCGGACCCAGACAGCAGTCGTGCTCTGGCTCTCACTACGCTTAGTTTGCGCCATCGTTCTGGCTTTTCATCGGATGGGCCCAGCCAATCTGAATTCCGGAGGCACTTATATTCTAGTCAGTTTCAACAGCATTTAGGCTGCGCCCACATATTTCAGCCCCCCTTGGTAAGTTTTCACTTTTTCAATAGTTGTGCTCTTTCATCGAATGTGCATGCATTACATGTTTTATGCCGTATTCCGATTTACCCCGATCATTCTTTAGTCTGTTGCTACCATTGTTCTGGCCCGCGGTTTTAGCGAGAATCGGGTATCAGATAGGTATCAGATAGATATTTCACGAGAATACACAGAATTGGTACTTGCTTTGCGTTCTGCTTAAATTGCCAGAAGCACGTTTGCTGAGCATAGCTTGTTGGTGCGTCCGTATTTACCGTATGATAAGAAACTTAATTCTGAAAAGGTGTTATTGAATCACCCCAACAGGTTTATTGTTTAGGCTATAGTGAACAGAAAAAATCTGTAGTTAAGAAACCAATTGTCCTCAGTTTGTAAACTGAATTAACGCGTCACTGTTAACAGTCATCTTGTTCGGCACTAATTTTTTGAACGACCATTATGGCCTGTTTGTACTGGTCCTTCTGACTTAAACACTTCTTCAACCACAGATGTGGTGATGTTTATGAAACCTCAGTTCCGATATGTCCTTTGCTCAAACCCTGTTTCACAGGATTCATGGGAATCTTGCATTGACGAATGGCAAGAATTTTTAAGTTAGTCCAAACCTGTTTTGAATGGTTTGGAAAGGAAAGTCTAGATGGCTCCAATTTCAGAAGGTCAGCAACAATAAAACGGCGAATAGTTGAATAATTGGCCAATGAGCGAAAGAAAAGCTTTAACGTAGCCTGTCGACTGTACTACATGCGCACACTGTAACAGTAAGCGGTCGAGCGTACTCCTACTCGACCGCAATAATTATGGTTGGTAAGCTTTCTGAAGATTCGAATCAGTCTTAAACTCGTACATCACTCGTGCATCCACATGGTGCTTTTATTATAGACAGGCTATTCCGGGTTAGACGCACTCGGGCGCAGAAAGCCTGTTCTCTGCGAATCGTATTCACTCTTGAAATGGTCATTTGTGATAAGTAAAAGTATGTTTCTCAACGGGTAATGAAAGTAATGGTGAATACTTTATTTTAGAATCAAGTCCCCTGTGACGTCCGTAGTTCATTGAGAAGTGTTCCAGCCTATCTGGGTCAGATAGTGAACGGAGTTTCGTAAATGCTCTGCTTCTGCTTCTACGTTCTCAGTCAACGCTATATCCTTCGTAAGGTACGGACTGTAAGGTTGCATTTTTAATTGGTGAGATCACCTCAGTGATTTAAAAATAGTCTAAGAACAATCCGAATAAAACTATTTAAACAGTCTAGTTAGTGACCTAAGCGCTAACTTTGTCTAAACCAGTGGTAAACTATTTGGAAGGAGGTCTAGATTATTTGAATTCATCGCCGGTCGGTCCCATGTGCGGTTGGTGTTACTCAAAATTTAGCCTCTGGCAGAGTATTCAATACAGTCCGTTATTTTATATATTTTCTTGTTGAACGGTTAACGCTTGTCCATAACCCAGTAGCGTTTGACATCGAAATCTCTGCGTCCTCTTAATCTCTGCCACTATTCAATCTATGCTAGTCTTAGTTCACTTGCTGTATGTGAGTAACTTAGAGATAGCAAACCGGGAGGTTTAGAGCGCGAATAAAAAAGCAGCACGTTTTTGGTTGCGCAAAACATGCACTTCATTTTGGCTTTAAAACAGCAGTCTTAGGTGCGGTCGGTGAGTCAAGAGTGAAGGATTAGTTGTTACATGCTTACTGTGCTTCGAGCGCAATGGTAAGTAATTTATTCAGTTGGTAACAACCATTATCAGCTGAATCGCCCTTATCACTCGCTCTCATTCGTCCTTCCTGAGTAACGTGTAAACCGGTCATGCTCGAAACTATCTTTTAAGATTCATGCTGATTATCAGGCAACAGTATAAATCTGATTAAGTCTTCGCCTGTTTGTCATCGACCGACCTCTCCATAATCCCTAGGGAAGTGTAATTAACTGGCTTATTTCGGTCACCGCCTTTAAGGTTGTATGACACTATTTCCCCTCCAGGCCTCGAAATGTTTACTTTCCCTGAGAGACGGATTGCATACTACACATTAGTAGTCGCGGCAGTAGAAAGGAGAGTGGTCAGGACCTTGGACTTATTGTTATAGGTCATCGATGGCTTCTGGGAAATCATTCCTGTTGATGTTACTGGATGCGAGTGCGGTGCAGAACGTACGCAAGCGCCGCTTACTGAGACTGTTGGAAACGTCTCTGCGTGGCGCAAATTGCTACAGGACGCCTTTTGTTAGTAGCTACAGCGTTGTCGTTTTTAACTGACACTAAGCGCTTTGATGTGGTCCATCTAATATGAATGATCGTGCGACTACGATCGTCGTGTTACGAATTGTGCACTACTAACTGTGTTTCAGGTGTTTTCTCTGACAGATGTGTGTTCCACACTGATCGTTTTGTCATTAGTAAATACCCTGTGCATTGCCGGTTCTATCCACCTGCTTAATCGGAATAAATCTGTCGAGAGCCTTGGCAATCGCATCCATGGTGAACTTCCGGTAATCATTGTTTGACACAAGTAGCGACATGCCAACCGATATCGGTAAGGTGTTTAGACAAGAGTCTTCAGAACATTTCGTAAGTGTTCTTTTTAAGGTTGTGACTGGGAGAGAATGTCCAAATATATCCGTGACTACTACGTTAACGAGAAGCGCTGATTTGTAAACCACTACTCATTTATTTGTCACTAGGTAGAATGCACTCTAGCTTCAACAACCTATCCACCACGTTAACCCTTGAGTATCTTGGCGCAAGTGAGCATTCACAACCGTGTCGTTGAATTAAGGAAAGGATGATGTAAGTTGGACATGTGCATAATTACCAGAGCAGTTGTGTCACCACTAAATAGGATATATGATAATCCTGCAGAGGTGTACTTACGTAGACTCCTTCAAATAGTTACTACTTAACACAAGTGGATAAAGGATTAAAATGTGAAACATAAGACACAGTGTCAGGAAAACTTCTGAGAACCCAGTCGTACGCGTCATATATTTTTTTGAGCCGACTGTCAATACAATACAATGGGCTACATCACCACATTTCTCGGATTGGCGAGGATGGCAAGGCACGGCCATTCCTGATACACCTATTTCCTCGTGTTCAACATCTGTTATATACTTGGTTTCTGCTGTACGGACAATGAATGAGTTTAATGTAGTACATGCCTGTTTCAACTCCTTCATATTGTTGTAAAAAGCCGTGATATTAATATGGTTGTTTACCGGAAGCTTCTACAACGTTCTGTCGTGAGTCTGTTTTCGAATGCCCAGGGCTCTGTGGGTTTTACGACCCTAGAGATTTGTCAAGTTCGACAAATTCTGTGCTGTTTTCACCACCTTCATCCAAGTCAAGTATTGTTTTTTTGCTTATGAGGGTGTCGAAATTAGTGTAGAGACAGCTTAAAATTTCGAAACTGTATTTGAGTGACGTGTGCTATGAGGCTGATAAAGATCATATCTGGTTTTTAGTATCGGCCTGCGTGACAGTTGATATCACCCGAAAGCTGCTGACGAATGGTTGAGCAAACCAAATAAGTTTGATCAATTGTGCTTTCACTTGTAAAAGTGCGGGTGGTGAAGTGGATGCCTATTTGGTAAGCATTAGTGGTCTTACTTGGAGAGCAGATAGCCTAGAGCCAACAGCCCTGATATATCATTGATTTGTGTCGTTGATTGTAGTGGCACAATTTACAGTAATGCCAGGAGTAGGCGCATTTTGAATGGCAATACGACTGAGTTTTCTGCTCTGACTCGTAGTCACGATAAGGAATCAACGCCGTGTGTGTGAGTGCTTATACGGATTGTGACTGAATTGTCTGACTTGTTGTACTATGAAGATTTTATCCATTTCACTTCTGTAACCGAAGAATACATGGGACAGACTTGGATAATCACTTTATTTGGGTCGATATCCAAACATAATCACGGTAAAAATTCAGCGGAAGCTTCGAGAATATCGAACATTTTAAATTTCTCACTAGAGAGGGCCGTATAATGGTGCGCCATTCTGATGATTGTCATGCCTCGCTCTCAGAGAGGTTTATCATAATAGGCGACCGAGTATAAGCTGTTTTCGGTTTGTTTTTATAAGCTAAGGGCATATTTATACACTGATCAACAACTCATTGATTGGTGTTTCTTATCCGATGAGTGATCATATGTCCCTGTTGCATAAGCAAGAAAGAGTGGCCTTTTATACTTTCTCACAATACCCACGTCAGTAGTTGTACGTTTTTCATTAGGACTTTGCGGAGACGTGGGTGGTGCTTTGCCAGTTTGACGTGATTTGTGATCACCTTGTAGGCTGGACTACACATGAGACACTCCAGTAAACCTGGATGGCAGTTTTTTTTGTGATACTAAACTCAGTCCTTGATTTGAGGGCTCTCGGATAGTATTGTAATCCATTTTGCACTAGTATGCGACAACCACCCAAGGGCAAGTGGGAATGCCAGCTGTCGTGGAATAGATAGGAGGGTAAATTGTCGAACAGTGCACACGACGGTCACCGTGTCAAGACCGTCAAGACCAATGTGGCTAAACTGGTAGCCGCCATAATCCGGTTATTCCCAGTGAAAATTCAAGGGTTCTGTGATTATTCCGCTCGTTATACAACTGGAGAAGTTTTCTGAATACGAAAGCTGCTATCCAATGCGAACAGTGGTCAGTTTATGACAGTCGAGCTCCTCACCTGCTTACTGGTACTGAAGATCTGTTTTGTATTGCAGATTCATCTATTTGGGCATATCAATCTTCCTACCAAGTAGGAGTGTCACTCAGCTTATTCGTAGTCGTGACCTACCGAAATGTTCTGTCTCACATGTAATCTATCAGTTCACTTGCAGTTCGCGGTGACATCTGTATCGGCAGAACAAAGTGATGCCTAAGTGGTTGATACACGCCATGACGCAGCAGACATTGGCAACAGAACGACTGAGACGAAATCCGACCTCATTCATCACAAAGCACACCATGGAAACAGGTCACGTTGTTGACCCGGCCAACTCGTTTCAAGTTCTGTCACGTAGTAAGAGCCCCAAATTGCTCACTTTCTCCGAGGCGATGTTGATCAATACTCACCGTCCGGCCCTGTGTGTGCATAAACTGTTGACTCGCAGTTTGTCTGCCCTGGAACTGACGACAGTCTTTGTTTCATGTTGTGTTGCTAACCGCATGTCCTATATATTCTAATGTTTTACGTTCGTGATTGAAGAGAGTAAACCATATGTTAACATCTCGCGATGTATGTCTTCTATCGCTATTGGTGAACTGGATCCAGGGAACTCAGTTTTAAGTTTGTTTTTGATAATTTTTCTTACCAGTGACGAATTCATTCTTGTGGTGGCCTCAGCTGAGTACGTTTTCTCCACACTTCATATTTGAGGAAGAGTGATTTGTGATTACTTCTCCGGCTGTTAGCATAACGTGAATTTTAGAACGTTCAACAGTTGGGACTGTGCATTGACATGTGTGTCTTACCAATTGCCCCATTTACTTCTCCAGTTATTTCATGTCTCATTTCAACAGACAAATGTACCTCCTTTTCCAACCGATCTAATCCGTATTGAATTGGACAGCGGTCGGTGCGGTTACTACCCAGAGTTAGATGCTGTTCGACTCACTGGTTGGGCTGAAGTTTCACGTTGGTCTGGATTCACCCAGTTGGAAGATACCGTTGTCCACGATTCTTCGCTAACCATACATTCCAACCCTCGCGTCGGGCCGCGTGCATCCTTTTTCTCCGAGCTGCTGCGTCCACGGTCTCCGCATCTGTGTTTTCCTTCGGACCTTGTAAGTGCTCATTTCTTACTGACTGACGAATATACGGCAACTGGGTCAAAGTCTAGAACTCACAGGTATTCACGTCTAGGTTTTGGCAGCTGTGTGTAACCTAGTCGCTCAGGTAGCAGCAAAGACATGTATCACATAAAGTCTAGTACCTATATAAACCAATAACATGATATGACTAGATCATCATCAAAAACAGCAGTAAATCAGTAGTTCAGTCTTGCTTAACGGCCGCACAACCATGAAGAAAAAACAGGAAAAAATGGAAGGGAGAGGATTTATTTGCAAAAAAACTGTGTACGCGCAAACATTTAACGTTAAATTGCCTACATATTGCAAACGGACAACCGAGCTATATGTGAAGGTGGGGAAAAACGATTGATGTGTTTTCTCATTTCACTAAACAGCTGTTGCAAAATGGGCTGACCAGAAGTAGCCATTCCGAAAGATTGTCGCACAACGATCTGAAAGGAAATAGAGGCCCGTGTAGCAATATAGCAAGCGCTAGTCCTGTCACTGGTGCAGCCAAGTTGCTCATTTCCATTCTACTCTACGCGATATGACGTGTGCCGGTTGTTATTTAGCCACTTCAATTTCATCCAACATGCTTCCGCGAATTCCTCAAATCAGTTGGCCACTATGCTCCATGAGTGTCAAGCGAAAACTTCCCTAGGGTTATTGCTTTCGCGTACGTATATATTCAGAAAAACTTACAATAAACACATCATCTTGTGCGGATGGAGATATTGCAAAGAAACGGAATAGTGTTTATCTTGTGGTTATGAAAAGTTACGGGCTTTTTATGTGAAATGTGAGGTCTGATGACATGATCACGAAAACCAGTCTATCGGAACGATGATGACCGCTCGTCGGATGAAAGCATCAATCCAACAACGGGACTGTGACGACAAAACCTTAGAAATAGCTGTTTCAACGTTGCTATACCTAATGTGGTTAACCCTCAGCGAATTCGTTGGATGATAGGACGTGTGAGGAACCCTGAATAAGTTATGTACAACATATATCGTACTCAAGCGCATAATCAACGTGTACGTTCCGCACTACTAAGCCATGTAAATGAGTAATATCGTTATGCAGAGCATACCTGTTCGTCGGCGGATGAGCTGACTTTTTCCGTCACAGCTAGCACAGATACGCAATCCCCACTTAGGCGTTTGAGGTACAGCCATTTATATCGTTTTACCCCCTTCGTCCACGTCTATGTGCTTATCATCATCATACTAATAATAGATAGCAATACATCAGTGGTTCACACTAAGGCTTAACTGCCACACAACCATGAAGAAAAAGCAAACCCTATAGAGGAAGAGAGAAGGAAAAAATAAGGGGACGGGGAGGGACCTAACTACTGAAGGTAATTACGTCTATATTCAAACATTCAATATCAAGATGCCTACACCCTGCAAACAAACAACCGAGCTGTACGTGAAAGTAAGGCGTCATCAACAAGACAGCTTCCTTACGACTTTTACTGCCCCACTCCACTAACTGCAATTACTTCACAGACAACTCGGTCAAACAATGACAACGTTCACGCCACCGAGGTCGTTTATCCGCCACCTCATCTAATGTCTCCAACCACCGACTCTGTGAGTCGCGAGGGCTTCAGCCCGGGAGACGAACTTGATCTACAGTGGCCAACCCCTTGGTGAACGACTCCACTTCTCTACGCCAGGTCATTATCTG
>QNGE01001194.1:52544-127783 GCA_008508345.1 Paragonimus westermani
AACTTTTCCCAATAACCAAGCCTCACGATCAGCATGTAGGCTACGTTTCAGTTTCCTACGGACATCTCTTCTACACTTGTTATATGAACTGCCAGGAGGGATGTTCCGTCTGGCTTCTAACAGCTTCAGGGATTTCTCCGAGATCCAATGTCTGTTCATTCCATGTACCCCCGTGCCGAATGCTAATGTGCCTGCTTCACGAATGGGCTGTGTGATCTGGGTCCAGCAACAGTCAGGATCTTCGGAGTGAGAACTACTGAGACAGATTTCTAGACTGGTTTGATACTTCTGCTTTACCGATGGTATTGTCAGTTTCTCAACAGCCAATCGTTGCTGTCGGTGGGATTATTGCTCAGCAAAAGTGAGTACGAAACGATAACGTGCCAGCGCATGATCTGAATCTAGTTACGTGCTCCACTAAGTAGGATAGTCCTGAATGGAACCCCGCCGCCTATAATTAATGGCTATGTGGTCTATCTGAGACCAGGTCTGATTCAGATAGGGAGGGCTCCAAGTATAGCAATGACGTGCACGATGCCTAAAACTAGTGCTGGCTAAAAACAGCCTATGTCCAGCGCACAGCTGCAATAGTCGGCCGCCTTGGTGAGGCCGAATCTCGTTTACGTGGCAGATTTGGGATAGCATCACATCGCTTGGACATATCTCTCATATCTCCGGCCAGAACGTCTATATCAGAAGCACGTGTGGACCGGAGGAGAGCGGCCAGATCCGAATAAAAGACGTCCTTAACGCCGACGTCACTGCAGTCAGCTTGAGCGTCGGCAGACACAACGAACAGATTTCTGACGGTTTTGCGTCTAGAACTGACCCTAACAGAACCTGCCAAGCGGACGGCACAAAGTCTAATATTAACAGGAATCCAATCTATCAATGCGGCCGCGGCCGTTGTGCTGAGGACTATAACTACCCTAGCACGACCGGTGACAGCGGCCGGAGAGTAACCTGAAGTGTATAACTAGTATCGGGTAGAAAGTTCAGGTGCTGTTAATTCCATACGTTGACTATTGTCGTGGGTTCTAGTCTCCGAGATACAGCAAACATCGATGTACAGCGAGTCTAACGTTCGTGTGAGAGCAGCTTGTTAACCTATCTGTTTTAGAATACGAACGTTGAAGGCACCTATATTAATTTGAGTTCTAGGTCGAAGCATAGGACGAGGAAGGTCTTGGACTGAGTGGCGAGAGCTGGGACTTATCGGCACAGTGTTACTATGACTAATTATATCTTTCGTCAGACTTGCAGAGGAACTATGGGAATCTTGATTGGGGGTCGGGTGGGGTCTGAGAGCTAAATTTGATGACAGTGGGGGAGGGGTCAGCAGTAGCATGTTTTCGCCTATCCACCCTGTTGTATGCAGCAGATAGGGCGACCCGATTTATACTGCGAGACGGTCGATGCAGTATGGAATTGTTTATGTTGTGAGGATTCATGTTTATGTGTGGGCTGAGATACTGCCAGGACGCCCAGACCTAGACAGGAGAACGATTAGGGTTATCAACCAAAGCCATTGGCTCAAAAGCGTGTACCGCAAGGCAGTGGATAGGTGGCGGTGTACCAGAAATGGTACGTTTTTCGGGAAGAGATGCCAACCATCTTCCAACCCCCAATCTTGAGGACCAGGAGAGTGTGGTTTGTCAGACCTCTACCTATTGGCCTGTCTGGTATGAGTAACTCTGTTGGTGTGGTCAGCACACCGTCCAGTTTAGCCCAAAAAGCCATCGAGATGCGCAAGCCGTCACACCATGTCGACGTCCATTCCCACCGTGACGGCGTCTATGCGCTACCCAGGTGAATATACTGTTTTCGTAGATGAGTGCTGGCACAAATCTCTGTTAACCTCGAGCTAATACTTTGCACTTCTATTAGTCATGGCGCATTCTCTACGGGTGAATTGATGACGCTAACCTATTTCAAGCGGATCAAGCTTCCTGTGAACGGTCGGAGATTAGCTCACTGTCACTGGGGTAATCAGAACAGCTTACGAAAAGATCAACATCACCGGAATACCCCTTGCCCCATGTTGTCTGTACATGCGATAACAAAGTAAATCGGAAGGAGTGGTAGTCAGCAGTCTGAATGAACACCTCTGCTAATTAGGAGGGAGTCTGATTAAATCCTGCGTGCATCCACGTGCCTCGATGTGCGCCCGTATAGAGGTCGGCCTAGGTTAGCGTTGCTCGTCAGGCATTCTTATTGAGTAGATAATGTTGATGACCAGTTTCATCGATGTTTCAGTTTTTATGTTTTGATGAAGGATGAGAACTTGATCGATGGGGTCCCAATCACGGTGGTAACGGAATTGTTATGCTTTTTATGTAAACCTGTCTATGTTGGGGAAGTGTGTGAAAATCGAGATACCGTTTGCTGTGCCCCAGGCCCGACCTTACTTTACCAACAATGAGAGTTAGCAACCGAATCTGCACAGTACTGCCTTTTTGAAAGTAATCTGAAGGAAGATCATTTGGGCTGGGAAGTTCTGTGTCAGTTGAAATATCTTTCAGTTTCTGCATAAGGGAATGAACGAATGGCTGGTGCCCTTCGAACCTGAGATGATAAATATGCTGTAGTCTGTTGTGTAAGTTGTTGATTGGGCCTCAGTTAAAAATATTTTGTAGCGCGTTCTAGTCGTCTGTATAGACAACCAATTGACTCACCTTTGGAGGTATTATCGTTTCTGTGGTGCATTTTGGCCCCCAGAGTTTGGCGGCCAATCGTGCTCAGTGGCGTGAATGTTGTCATTGTTCGGCCGAGTTGTCTGTGAAGTAATTGCAGTTAGTGGAGTGGGGCAGTAAAAGTCGTAAGGAAGCTGTCTTGTTGATGACGCCTTACTTTCACGTACAGCTCGGTTGTTTGTTTGCAGGGTGTAGGCATCTTGATATTGAATGTTTGAATATAGACGTAATTACCTTCAGTAGTTAGGTCCCTCCCCGTCCCCTTATTTTTTCCTTCTCTCTTCCTCTATAGGGTTTGCTTTTTCTTCATGGTTGTGTGGCAGTTAAGCCTTAGTGTGAACCACTGATGTATTGTTGTCTATGGTGATGATGACGGTATACACAGCTACTTCTGTCATTTAACTTTTGTAGAACACCATTCCGTGCACGGATCTTCATACGAGCAATTCATCCTTATGCTCTGGCCTCACCAATAATTTCATTAGACTAGCCTCATCTTACTGCTCGCGAGTTCCGTTCGGTTGTTTTGGCTAGCCTGATGGTCATTCGAGCTCACGAGCTCTTTTTCGATTATTGACAGTTCGAACGAACAGTGACTAACAATCTAAGTGACAGGTTTCAGGCAGCAAATTTCCTCATTTTAACTACTCTCGCTTAATCCTTTGGAATAAGCCTAACACCGATTGAGCACACATAATTTCAAAACAGCTTGTGGGCAATTGCCACTGTGGTTTGTTGGTAACTGTTATGACCCGCTGGTCAACAATAGCGAGGAATGACTAGTACACGAACACACGAGTCACAGACACGTTGCACAGAGCGTAACGATACGGAAAGCACCAGAACAGAAGAACTTGATCTTCAGCCGAGACTGTATTTGCTCTCCAACCCAAGACAACAGCAGACTAGCGTCTGCTTACGTGCTAACTTTGGACACCCTTGAAGAGTCCCACCTTAACTGGTACATTTAATGTGGAATGGGATAGTCAGAGACGGAAGAGGAACGTGTGCCAAACTTAAGTTTTGGCACTTTATGACACGTGGACATGAAATTCAAAGTCACAAATTATTTTTCGGAGGTATCTCGAAAGCATACCATTTTTGGGGAAATAGACTTTTCTCAACAGTAATTTTTTACTCCGGACACTGAAGCTCCTCAGACCTGATGCAGGCAGGCGATACCTACCCAGTTAACTCAACACACTAGTCAAACCCTTTATGTTTCGTGATCTCGCTGTTACTTGACTGGCGCGCTTTTTTAACCAACTCTCGGTATTCTCACTAGAAAGTGCCCGATGCGGAACACACCCAGGCAGCGTATGGAACGCATGACCCATCCTTCGTTGCCTACGCAGTGTGGTTATTAGAGCACTTGGCCGCGCATCCTTGCCATTTCGAAGTACGCACTGACGAACATCTAAGCTGTTCACGTCCTCAACTCACTTGCTATGAGCTAACTAACATGCAAGTCTGTTGATACTTTCGTCACAGACAGGTCGTGTTCCTGTACTATACAGCAAACAGTATGTATACAAACATATCTTCTGAGTAGAGTTGAAAACTATTGGTCTTCTGACGTTTTTGTTATTCGGTTCGTATCACTTGGCAACGGGTAGATAAGTTTTGGGCCAAAATTAAAATCACTTTTCTGGAATAGGGAAGCAGTTGTTTTCAACCCTCAGCTCTAATGGTCGGAGGACTAGTCCATTCGATCTTTTTCTCTTGGTCTACCTAATTAGCCTTGGCTTGTGTAGCGGCGATATTAACAGTAACCGGTGTAATGTTATAATTAATGTGACTGACTAATGCCTGGTTTGAATAGAAGTCGCACAATGATAGCTTTCACATGACTGTAACAAATCAGTGCCGTCGATCGCAAGTCATCACGTTGTTTGCGTTAGTGCGTTATTAACAAGAAGGTGGTTAATTTGAAAAGGCACGATATATTGACACAATTGCAGTACTGTTCTTTGAAAACGCAATCGGATTAGTCTATGATTGTTGATGAAGAACCAAGAGAAAACACGTACAGAGAGGAGGCAAAGCTTCCGTGTATACGGTTATCTTAATTTATAAAGTTATTAACTCATTTCCTTCACAGATAAGCATACCTCTTCGTTTGATTGCATGATTTTCAACACCAACTAAGATTTATGAGTGGGGAACCATTTGTTTGTTTTGTGGTTGTAGGTATCTCACGTGCCGTGTTTCGATACAGGTGACTTATTCTGCGGGCTTTGTTTTTACCAGTATGTGGAAATCGATATGTGACATCCGCTGCTCCATATGTACGTTAATTGTTGTTTTTCAGCTTCTTTTCACCTACTGACGGTTGTATTGGAGTATATGAACCATTACCTGGCAGATTTGTCCTAGAGAACGTGAGAGTCAACGAGGCCTAATATTGTAGGTACATCTTTTCAACCAGAACAAAGAGATGGCGTCGTGATACATTGACCGGCCGATTTACACCCAGTCGTTAACATAAATCCGGCAGATTTTATACAAGCTACACGTGGTGACAACGAACAAACCAACCACAAAGTTTTGGCCGTTCGTGCGCTAACAGTGTAGTCAATTCCATTGCAAGGTGACCGATTGTGCCAGCGTCTTCTGTGCACACAAAACCGGCCTATATCTGATTGGCATTACTTCACTAATCGTCAACAGTTGTAAGTTACAAATGCGTAACAGTACCTTGATCAATCCGACAGAGTCAACTAAGTGACCGGTTGGTAAGATGTGTTTGGCGATCGATGAGACCATGTTCTTCAAGCTTGTTACGATCAACAGGTTTTTTTGACACTGTAGTTGTTAAGCCCTTAAGGATGTACTCCGCCATACGTTTATGCAAGCACTAATCCATTTTGCCTACTTAGACGTTGCAAATACGATTAGACTGCTAAATTACGTGGGAGACAGACTGATTGCTTAAATCGGTATCACCACTCTGGAAAGCCAAACCCCTAATGCCTAACAGAATGCGTAACTAGACAGCTGGATGGGTGCGTTGTAAAGCGGATATCAGTTTGTGACTAGTGCTTTTGGCCAGGTGGTAGCCCTTGAATTGGATCTGTCGACTTATATTCTTTCTCCCCACTGCACGCTCACTAACTTCTAGTTAATCATTGATAGTCTCAGCCCCAATAAATTGACCACATTGATCAACTACATCTCGTCTTCGACCTGTGAATATATCTCCGAGTGCGATAGTTATGATGATGCAATCTCCATACTACGGGATATCAATTTGAAGCTGAAGAACGAAGCACTTGTTTGTCACCTATTAGTGACTTGTAGACATCATCATCATCATCATCACAACCAAGAGCCTGACCAGAAGTTACTGTGATTCGGGCCACCGCTCACCTCAAAAGTGACGTGCAACATCCTAGAAGAAAACGTTACCAAGAGGGTTAACAATTACTAAAAGAAAGAAAGAAACAGTATGAATGCACGAACATCATAGACGACTACGGCACACTGCTATCCCGGATAGCGTTGCGAACGGGCGATTTGAGTGGTCAATGGGAACAAAGCCAAGCAGGTGACATGTACCCACTTCGCTCAGTGGAATAATCAGAGAGTTCTGATACCAACTCCTCCCCACCAACCGCGAAAAGAGAACAGAGGGTATCTAATCCAAGAGACTTGTTACACTTCAGTGACTCAAACCCCAGAGCCACTTCTGACGCAATAACTGGTCTTTCGGGTCCCGTCGTCCACATGATTTGGTTCAGGTCAGCTGAATTGTTCTTCAAAATGTTCAGCCCATCTGTCCAATCGGCACGATTGAATTGTGATAATTGGACCACTTTTTCACATATGGTGCCAATTACATCGACTCGATGGCCAGTACAACCTCGAATCGGGAAAGAAGCTATCTGCTATTCCCTGATGACAAGGCTCTTTCCATCTCTTTCGACTGTTCGACCAAGTGGTGCTCACGGTTTTCGCACACACCCCTAATCAGCTTGCGTCTAGGTTCTGGACGGTCGTCGTCATATCCCGAACCAGGTGGAATCGGACGACGCTGGTTCAGAAGGTTTATCGACGTGACAAGAATCCAGTTCTGTCGTGACTGTACAGCTCCTTCGGAACATACCTCTTCACAGCATGCTTTCATAGCTACTGCGATTTGTTCCCAGTGTTTGTTAGGATCTCTCATCTGACTTGAAGTGGGCAACTTGCTCACCAGTGTTCCCTGGTGAGCGTTCCTCGCACTCTCCTCGCTCGAATGCCAGTTAAGTATCTTGCACCTACGAGCGTATGTCCCTTGGGCAAACGACAAAACGAAACGGGCGTGGACAACAGCATGGACCGAGTCCGGGTAGTTGGTCTTAAATGCCTGGCAGCGTTTAATAGAGTGACGCCACCTTTAACTGATTGCTATATGGTCGAGCTGTGTCCATGGTTGAGAAGCACACGGGAGTCTGCATGTAACATATTGTTTCTTCTTGTGCTGGGATGCGGTGTTCGAAATATGGAGACCGTGGGATGCGCACAGCTGCAGCAGTCTTTCGTTATTGTCATTGCGTTGTGCCTGGACACCAAACATACCTCCTAGGCGATTCTCGTTTGAAGGGAGGTGACCAAGCTGAGCATTCAGATCGACTGCTAGTATGGTGATGTCTGGGTGTTTAGTCTGCATTACAAGGTTAACGAGTGTGTCGAAGAGCTCATCTTTCGTAGCATCCAAAGTTCTACCCGTTGCGGCCTGTGGGATATAACCTATACCATACGGTAAATCATGACCTGGAATTGGGCACACTTCTCTGACTGAAGATGGAATGACAGGTGCAAAACAGTTGCATTTTCCTTTCGCTGTCACAGATCATTAACTGCCCGTACGTCGTAATCGCATCTTCAACACACGAATTTACCCTCAGTTTGTTTACCTTCCTTTTCCAGTTTAGGAGTAGTGTTGCTATCGCAGTCTTTGGTTAAGCCTTTGCATCTTTGATTCGGGAAACATGTGGAAGAACTGGGCGAAAAGGTATATTGTCTGACAATGTGTTTCCTGTTACTTGTAACATAGCTTTACTTTGTTCCTAGTATAACCTGGATTGATTATCATCTCATCTTGTTAGACTTCAGTGCTTTGAGTCTGCTAGTATCGCTGTAGTAGGCATTCTTGACGAACACAGCCTTCACCCGGTTACTGTTGGCTGTCTGTGATTGTACTGATACTGGTTCGAGCCAAGCTGCGGTTCACACGATCGTCGTGGTCAGTGCTTATGGAAACGTTCACCCGGTCATTCACTATAGCTCCACACTTTCCATTTGATTGACTGACGGCTTATTGTTTCCTTTCTAGCTTTCACGAACATCGATACTGGCCGCAGGGCACCATTTCTGTTTGTCGAATGTATCATTAAGCCGGTAGATGCTGCATGACTCACCCGGTTGCGCTGATCATGAAACAATAGAATGCAGGTTGATCGCAGTGCAGCGAAAAGTCGTTCACTAAGGCAAGGTCTTTGTTGTCCATATCGCGCCTTCCCGTACCGCTCGCGTTGTTAAACCGGAATTCTAGTCCATAGTGTAGCAGGGTTTTTATTTAAACTTCTTGTATGGTTCTGTCCACTCCTCTCTGTTTGGCTGACTCTTACGGTCGTGAATTTTCACCTATCATTTCTCGCTCATCGGGCCGATTTCGCCCGTTAGTGACTCGCCCGGTCTTTGATATTGTTCATGACTCATATGTTCTGTGCTTTAACTGTATCGAAAAGTTGAGTTGATGTAATCTAATTGATGTCACAGTGGTTGCGTATTCGACTGTCGCAGTAGAAACAAACGGCACTACGGGGACAACGATTGACGAGTGCTAAATGCGATTCGTCCTGAGTAAGTAACAACGGTACAATGCAACAAGGCAAAGAGATTACTGGCGTGAGAGACAGACAGTTACGATATACCCACAACGAGCATTCAAACGAATGACGCCAGTGCTTCGAACCCGATTCTATATGAAAAACCAGTGGAGTTCATCTAGTGAAGTCTAAAGATGTTTCCCGACTTGGTACCTCGCCCTTACTTCAATAATTGGTCGTGGAAGGGTGTTGCTGCCACTATCAGACCTATGACGTATTATTTCTCTGACTGTATAATCCATGAGCGTAAGTGTTAACTTTTAACAGTTCCGGCAGTTACGTGGACACGTTTGTCTCAGTAGAGTCGGCATCCGTATGTAGTTCTAATCACATGTCTTTTACACTCCTCTTTTGAACTACCATGCAATGAGGAACTTAGATGTGTGGGAATTTACATATAGCTGCTGCCGTCAGACTGTTATAGCGGCATCATATTCCGCGTCCTCCAACCTTTACACTCTTTTGACTGTTCAGTGTCTCCCCAACGCAGAGTCAGTGGATGTATCAGTTTCAGCATTATCGCCGGATGCATCTCCAAACCGTCTACCAGTGCTTCCTGTTTCCAAGCTGTTTCCCACCAGTCAACAGTTGTCAGGTGCTCTTATCCAACCATCCGTGTATTCTGGCGCTTCGAGTACATTTCCCGATAACAGCAGTAGTAGCAGTTTATGTCGGCTGCCTCCTGTCGGTCTGGACATGTTGCTCCCTCGTGTCGGGCACATTGTGGCTGTTTCTCCAGGTCTAATCTGTCCTGTGTCGTTGTTTGGATTGATGCATTTGGATGAGACTGCACCCTGGCGTCACGGCCCTTTAACACGGCTTCCGGTAAGCTCATGGTTGAACGTTTTTTGGTCGTTAATCGCTTCCGTGTTTTGATGTTCTCAGCTCTCTGAGTATACTAAACGACAGTACAGTTTCATCGCGGACGTGTATTGTGTCTGTGGAGTCGATGTCCCCACACATCGATTGCCCTGAATGTTGCCGTCACGCTGTTTCAGGTTTGATTCGACTTCACCATGGCAGCTGCAAAAACTTTGGTTTTTAATCTTGGTTGAAAACCCACGAAAGGGGAATAACTTGGCCGAAATACTTCTCTGTTTCATGAGACAAAGGGAATCATAATAACCACAGTAGCTGGTTGTTACCAAGTGATCTATTTATTGTTTTAATCCATTTCTGACAAAAACTACCCGACCTATTTTACGTTGAAGGGCCTACGAGTTGTGGAATATGCAGCGCGAGCTAGTAATGCCCTTCAGCTTATTATGATGTTATCCAGACAAGTTGGGTAACCTGATCACTGCACCCGACGAATGTTTACCCCTCCAGTAAACACGCCGAGTGACAGTTTTGGCGTCCAGTGATCTCAACGAGGACCGCTAAAGTCTATTTCCTTAATGATTTCTGTTGATTTACCAGCAACAACTCTATGAACTTATTCATCCTCAAAATAGCATTTTATCATAATTGATGTTTACGGTAGCCGCCAACAGTACAGTTTCTGTTGTCGTGATATAGAATGATGCACCAACTGGATCACGTTTGACGCTGTAATGCACAGACACACACTTGCAAGGTCCGTTTCACGTAGACGTGCATGTATGTACAATCGTAAACAGGCAGCGTCGAGTAATCGTAACTAAGCAGGCGCGCGATCTTGACTAGCTCATGTGAGAATGGTGCGAGCACGTAGAACATTCACCAAGTTTTATCACTGGTGACGTTGCAAGGGCGTCCAATTGTTGCTTAAAGACAGGGTTTACAATCCGTGTGTATACTCAGTTTTGCCCTGTGGTTCAATCTTTTTGCCTTTTAGTGTGGATGATGCATCTAGACCCGCCAGTTAATCTCTATCCAACGGGCTGACTGTGGGAGCAACGCGATAGTCCATCGGCTCGTATTTAAGAAACGTTCAGGTTTCCGATCGATAACCGATGTTACGAAAATGTGCAATCTTTGTTATTTGTGTCACATACTCTGTCGCACTGCATATTGTTCACTGTGATTGCTGATGGTTGGAATAAACTGCAAGGCAATCAAACGATGGCGTGGTCACGGGCTATGAGGGCATTGTCCGTCCCCGCCGAGCAAGGTTATTAGATGTCATCCACCTTACTGCTAACTGGAAACACCTTCTTGCATGGCAGTGTCAGCCAGTGGGAAGACTGTACCTGCAAAGCTTTTTAGTTATGACCCCTGAGAGAAGAAGGCAAGAACGAACACAAAGATCACAAGCAATATCTCGGTCGCGAACGGAACGCAAAGATATCGCAATACGACATGAAAGTCAGAACGCAGGTATCGGGACCCAACTCCCACAACTTAGAACCCCTTGAAAAGAAGGGAAAAGGACAAACTTCAAAAAGCTTTACTTGCTGCTTAGCCCGAAAACGAAACAGTGGTACGCAGCGGGTGTGTTTATAGGTTTTCAGCGGCCTAGGACCTGGGCCACTCAACGGACCAATCAGAAACAAGTGCGAAGCTCGAATTTTCAAGAATATTGGTGAGCATTCGAATTCCCAAATTTGGGAAATCCTTTTTTCGGCGAATAGGGCGAATTCTTGGGGAAAGCATCTTTTCTCAATACCTACCCTGTTTAGCATTATTGGTACCTCCGTTGGGCAGGTAGGCTTGCGTTTGCGTTCCGTCCACCGCCTTGGTTGCACGGCTGTCAGCTCATTGTTTAGTCTAGGAGTTGAGATTGCTGAGGTAACTGTTGCAGGAACTTGTTCTGTTCAGCGTCTGATCTCGAAGATGTCGGGAAGGGGGTCCAGTGGCAATTGGTTCATTATCTACCCAGTGTTTGTGGAATGGCGTGGGCGAAGTTGGTTCTTGTGACGCATCCACATGTTGCTTCCGACGTTGACATTGTTAAAGGCCGTGTCGTTCCGTTACTTGACTTTTGCTGCCGTCTAGTGGCGGTGACGTTTGCAGCACTCCTCCACTCGGTCCCTCCCTGCGAAACTTCATGAGGGCTCTGTTGGATGTGTCGATGAAGCGCTCGATTTGACCGTCGTATTGTGGGTGGTATGGTGGTGAATGCAGATGTCGAATGTTCTTCTGAATACAGAGTGGACAGAGATTAACTGCGTTCCTGTATCCGAAACAAGCGTTTACGGGAGGTCATGTTAGCTAAAAATCCGTCGTAGATTGTTGATGGTGGCTGAGGTTGTAGCTTGCGTCAGCATGACGATCTCATGCAGCTTGGAGTATGCATCCACCAGAGTGAAGTATACTAGACTGTCGGTGGGTCCCGCAAAACTTACATGGAAGCGTGACCGCTGATGTTCGGTTTGCTTCTATAGCTGAGGCGGGTTCCCGGCGGCTTCTCGGCAGCGACTGCATTGCTTGACCAGGTCTTCAATCTGGTCGTCGATCCCAGGCCAGTAGACGTAGCTCCTAGCGATCGCTTCATGCGTCCTTCACGAGGGTGTCCGGAATGGAACTGTCTGAGAACAGTTTGACATAGCGAAGAAAGAATAGCAACGCGGTCTATGAATATCAGACAGGAGTCGACAACTGACAGGAACTCGCGTCATAGGTAGAATTGACGGAGTTCACCGGGTGGTGGAGTTAATGGCAATCGAGTTTGGACGTACGTGGTTGCTTTCTGAAGAACGCAATCAGCTTCGGGGGCGCGTTTGACACCGTAGTTGGAGTTGCGCGGATGACGTCGATAAATGTCTGGCGTACATTGTTCTCAATGGATACAGTGGTAATAACAGTTTTCTTCAACGGGACGCTGGTTGCTGAGGAGTGGAGAAAGAACATTAGCCTGGTCGAAATCCTCAGTTCGACGATAGCAGATGTCGAAGTCATAGCTGGCGGACATGGTGACCCAGCGCTGTAGCCGGCTGGCAGAGTACACGGGTATACCGTTCTTTGAGCCGAAGATGGAAGAAATTGGTTTGTGGTCCTTCAGAGGGATGAAATGGCGACCGTAAATCATCTTGTTAAACTTCTTCATGGCAAAGATGAGTACCAAAACTCTCTTCTCGACTCGACTGTAGTTCTCAGCATCTGTGAGAGTCCGTGTAGCATGCTTGATGACTTTCTCGGACCTATCGGGGAAGACGTGGGAAATCGTGGTACTATCACCAAAGTTGGAGGCATCTGCAGCCACAACGATGGGGAGGCTTGGATAGAAGTGCGTCAGCAAAATGTCGGACCGCAACATAGATTTTATCTTTCCAAAGGCTTGCGCGCATTCAGGAGACTAGTGCTATTATGTGCTCTTTCTGAGAAGTTGGTTCAGGGGCATTCGGGCGTCGCGCAGCGATGGCAGGAAGGAGCCCTAATGGCTGACGAGACCCAGGAATGAGCGGAGTGATGGGACATCCTTCGGAGGTGAGGTATGTTGGATGGCACGAGCGTTCTCATAATCTGGACAACGGCCTGTAGCGTTGAATACAAAGCCGAGGTATTCGATGGACAACATGAAAAACTGACACTTGTCTGCCGAAACCCGTAATCTTGGACACGTTGGGCAACGGCAGCCATTCGTTCTCGCGTTCGTCCAAAACACGTTCGTCCAGAAATAAGGACTTCATGCGGGTAGACAGCCGTATCAGGCAGGCTGGATAGCATGGCATCCATGATCTGATAGAAAATGATTCGGCGGTCTTGACACTGAATGGCAGTCTGGTCTACTGGAAAAGGCCGCGATATGTGTTGGTCGTCAGCAGACCATGGGGTTGTGGGATGACTTCGACCTGGAGAAGAACACGCTTATTCTCCTTTGAGTGGCTACTATATGTATTGAAGCGTTCCTTAAACGCTTCTATTGCTCTGTATCACAGTTGCACAGTTTATGATTTGAGTCCCGTGAAAGTTATTTCCGTCTGATTTCCAAGCCCGCGTTCCAGTTGTTGTGTTGCAGTTCATGCTTTGGACCATGTTCTCTTCTTTGAAATGAACTCTGGGGCGAAAATGTCTGTGTGATGCTGAAACTGTTTTCTACTAACTCCTCACGCGAGACTGAGATAGAATTAGTGAGTACATATTCAAGAGCGTTTTAAACAGTGAAAAGGTCACAGTTTGATATTCTGTTGAGTTCGATTGCTGTTCGCGGTTAGATACACTGGGATACATTAGAAGAAAGGTGTTAATGAGTGACAATAAATACAAGTCTTAATGAGTTGAGGAGCATCTTTCAATATGGATGCAGGTACCCCACCAACTGCTACGCGCTGCCGTATTTTATGGCGTTTCGAATTTGGAACTTATGTGATGGCGTAGTCCCCAACTCGATTAGTGAAACCTACCGATTTTAGTTAACGAAACGGCTGGATCTTTGTAACTCTTGACTACGTCGCTGTTTGACCTCGTAATTCCGGTCGTGGAGTTATCGATTGGTTTGAACAGAGCTCTATTTTTCCCTCCTCAGTGATTGGGTTAGCTGAACGCTATTCACTTAAGGTTGTGGTTGCGTGTTTACAAATGGTTATTCGGTCACCCCTGTCGCGAGATTACCGGCATTGTTATCAGCACTTTAGTCTCACGAGCACAAGAGCCGGGGCGCAACTTCCTGCCCGAACGAGGGTGCACAACACTCTTGAACTTTCATGAGAGCGAGACTTAAATCCAGTAACTTCAAAGTGGGACAACCGAAATAATTATGTGGTTGCGACAGCTGCTATCAAATGTGAGTACTGTTCAGTCCGAATTAAGCTCAATGGCCGACCTTCGTTTGTCTGTCACTGTCTAGAGCGTAGTAAGATTTTGTTCAATCGAGTGAACTAGCGTGATTCACTTTAGAGACATCTTGAATGGATGACTGGTATTCAACAAAGGTAACATTTGCAATTTTTACTGTGAAGCGAATGGATGTTGGTGAGAGTGTTATAAGCCCGACACTTTGGTAGTTCACTGTTTGCACTTGCCTGAGTGGCGCTGACTGGGCAGTATTAACTACACTTGTGGGCGTTTTTTCTTTCAAATAAGCGAATTAACAGCCTGATTCGGACTATCGTTAACTGGAGGTTACCATTGAACACAGCAGTTTAGATGACCTATACAATGGCGAATTACTGGTCCACATCAGCGCGCCCAGCAGTACCTTGTGAACATTTGCTTGTTACTTTCTTTAAGGTCAGATGTCATGATTATGTTACTCTGCGGATAATAACGATTACTCTTCCTCATCTGTATGCTGTTCACATGGCTCGGTGTTCACAGTTTTTGCTCGGCTTTATCACTGAGTATTTTGTGATTTACAGCGGTTAACTTATTTCATGAATTCTAACATTTGGAGTTATCTGACGAGAAGTAGATGATGCTGTCACCGCTGTGTCTTGAATCTCCGCTATTAAGGAACAATAATAGTGGATGACAACAGACAGAAGAAGTAGACTGCTGTTCTTTGATTCATGAAAGCTTACAAACGTTCCTCTACTATCACATGGTGCTGGCCTGAGTCAGATGATTGTAATCGTGTCAACAAAATGTAAGGGTGACTGTATGATGTGATGTAATTTACTTCCGAATGTCTAGTCGAGATTCATTTGGCGATCCAAAGTTACTATTACTGCTTTCTAGTGTGCCCACACTTCGTGATCGACATTATCCGCTCATTTTGGACGTCAGCTGGGGGTACTGGCGCTATCGATATTATTTTGCTAACCAACATTTATCAACTCAGACTGCTTTATAAAACATTGCCTAATTGATTTTTGGTGGCTTGACGGTATCATACTATGATACTCGGAAGTAGGCAGTTCGAATAGCCCTAGCAATCATACGTGAACTGAAACGTCCCACGCAAGTAACAAGGATGTTGTGTCCGCAAAAGACGCTTGGCCAGCAAGTTGGTTTATTGCGCAAACTTCCGTACAGGTCACGTCAAAAACTAAACCACAAACGCGTACACTCATTTGCACGACAGACATGCATTCACATATATTGGGTGACAGTAAGTTGTCATTCGCCTTGGTGAAAGTTCTCACACAGCATGTACACACTGTTCCGATAGTCTCTTCTTGTCCGTCGTGTACGGGGCTTGTCCTTTTGTTCCTGAATTTCGTCTGTGGGTAATACACTACTTGTGAGTAGTATACTACTCACAACGAAACTGCCTGTTATACAACACTCCTCCCCCTTCTGAGGTTCCTTGGTTCCTTTGCATTTGTCGACGAATCCTCTCCGATCGACGCGGCGTTTCCTCCCGGATTATTGATCTTCTGGTTCGTCGCGCCGGCATCTCGTGCCACGTTGCTAACTCACTGGCGTGCACTCGTTTCGTCTCGCCGTCCTTCTTGATCGTGTATACTGGGCCCCGTCTGGATATTACCAAATACGGACCTTTCCATTTAGGCAAAAGTTTTCTTGATCCTGGCCCGCTGGCACCCGTGTTCCGATGGTCTCGATATTTCACCCGTTCTCCTAGGTTGAACATTCTAGTCTTGCCGAACCGTTGCCTTGCGGATTGCTCCTTTGTGCGTGCCTGCGATGCTTTCAGATTTCGTTTGGCTCTTTCTCTTTCGGCAACCAATTCTTTAGTGGAATCAATGCACTCTGGCCATACCCCAATGTCCTGATCCACCGGAAGTCGAGGGGTTCTACCGTACATCAATTGAAATGGAGATTTCTTCGTGCTCGCCTGCACAGACGCCCGGTAGGCCAATAACACCAGTGGCAACGCAGACTCCCAGTCTCCTCCTTTGGCTGATAACCATTCTTTGACCGTTCGGTTGTTACGCTCAGTTAGGCCATTCGTTTGTGGGTGATACGGCGTCGTTCGGATGCGCTTGATTCCCAGTTGTTGCATGCGTGTTCGAAACTCATCGCTTTCGAAGCATGGTCCCTGATCCGTCAAGATCGCCTTTGGTACACCGTGGTTTGCTACAATGTGCTTCATCACCATGTCTCCCACCGTAGATGCTTTCTGATCCGGAACGCCAGTCGCTTCGATCCAACGGGTAAAGTGTTCCGTCATGACCAGAACGTACTGGTTACCGCGGGCGCTCAGTGGAAATGGGCCCATAAGATCCATAGACCAGAGTTCACCGATTTCGGAGACTGGTATTGGCTGTAAGGGCTGTTGGGCTCCCCGATTGTCGCTTTTCAGTAACTGACACTGTTGGCATGCAAGCACGTAAGTTGTCACATCCTCTTTCATTTTCGGCCAATATGCTCTTTGTTGCAACAGATCGTACGTCCTAGTGCATCCGGTGTGTGCCATTTCATGGCAGTCTGCCACCACTTTCCTCCTCAGTTGTCTCGGGATGACTACCACGCACGGGTGCCCAACGCCACGCTGCCATGTCAATACGCCTGCACTGTTTAAGCCAACTCTTTTCCATTGGGATGCGATTATTTTCAGCTCCTCATCCTTAGTATTTGTGGGGATTCTCACGCCTCTTGCCAGAGCTTCAATCACTTTCCGGAGGACCTTATCTTGACGTTGTAGGCGTACTAGCGTTTGTGGGTCCTGCTCCATTATTAAGCCGTTGACTCCAACGGTCACTTTGGGGAGTTCGTCGTCTACTTGTGGTCGAGAAAGAAAATCCGCGACGCAATTGCTCAAACCAGGCACATGGTTGATCGTGAAGTCATATTCCTGTAAACGTAATGCCCATCGGGCTAATTTGCCTCTCGGGTCCCTCGCAGTCATGATCCATTCCAGGGGTTTGTGATCCGTCTCCACGTGGAACTGTTGACCCAACAGGTATGGCCTCCACTTGTCCAGTGCCCAGACGATTGCCAAACATTCCTTTTCAATAGTCGAATATTTCTGCTCCGTTGGAGTCAGGACTCTGCTGGCATACTCGATTACTCCTTCCTTTTGCTTGAGTACTGCCCCAATGCCACGGTCACTGGCATCTGTTGCTACGATGAACGTTTCTTTTGTGTTCGGTAGTTTCAACGTCAGTTGTTGCTCGTTCATCGCTTGTTGCACTCGCTTGAACGCCCTCTGGGCATCGTCGGTCCATTCAAATTTCTTGTCTTTTCGAAGGAGTTCGTACAATGGCAATGCAATGGAGTGAAAATTTTTCACGAACCGACTGTAGTACCCCGCTTGACCCAAAAATTGTCTCAGGGTTCGTTTGGAATTCGGAGCCACGGCCTCTCTAATTGTCAGTATTTTCTCCGGGAGAGGCTTGATTTCACCTTGACCCACCTTGTGTCCCAGTAACACCACCGATGATCGTCCGAGCTGTGACTTATCAGCATTGATCCGCAGTCCTGAGTTCTTAATGCGATTCAAGACAGCATCTATATGGGCAGCATGTTCCGATTCCGTGTTGCTGTATATTACGATATCATCTCCGTATACCGCCACATTATCCAGTCGTTTTACCAGCTGAACCATCAGGCGCCGAAATGTGAACGGTGCCCCGGATAGGCCAAACGGCATGCGCTTGAACTGATACTGTTTTTCGCCTACCGTGAATGCGGTCTTCTCACGATCTGTGGGTTTAATTGGTACTTGCCAGTATCCGGAGCGTAAGTCCAAAACTGTGAACAATTTCGCCTGCTGTAGCTTGTCAAAAATATCAGCGACGGACGGTATTGGTACGACTGTATTCTGTGTTACCTCATTCAGCCGTCTAAAATCCACACAAAAGCGGTACTTCCCGTTGGACTTCTTCACCAGGAGAACAGGCGAGTTGTACGGACTGTTGGCTTCTTCGATAACATCCTCGCTCAGCATGTTCTGTATTTGTCTCCTCAATTCCTCCTAAAGATGAACCGGCATCCTGCAGGGTCCGTGAAGTCGAAATGTTCCGGTTGTTGGTATTTCATGGGCAATCCAGTTGCAAAATCCGTACGGATCATCGTCAGTCGTAAATACTTCCGCGTATTTCTCGACCGTGGACTGGAGCAGGGGGGCTGTGCAACTGGGGGTTTTAACCTTGCGTACTTGGTTGACGCTATCCTTTCGCTGTCCTATGAGCGTCAGGGAGCCATACTTGGTTGACAACTTCTTGAGCTTCAAGTCAATCACGGCATCTGTTGCAGCGAGGAAATCGGCTCCGAGTATCGTTTGCCTGGTTTCTGGGGACACAATGAAACGGTGCTTTACGATATGGCCGCCGATACGTACCCCACATTCTTTCACACCGTCAACCAGTAGACTATGACCTCCAACCGTCTTGATCATCATGGATGTCGGTTCTAGGTTTTGCTTTTCGGCACGAGCAATCAACGAAATAGCTGCCCCTGTATCGACTAAACACTGTTCTACCTCTCCATCAACTTCAACCCTTGTATGTACGGCCCCCTTCTCAATCGCTCCCATTACTAGTCGACCCGCCCAACAAAAAGAACAATCACGAAACACTTTATTTTTAGACCTCTGAGACCGCCGGATTGGGCAATCCTTCTTCCAATGTCCTTTTTTTCCACAGATGAAGCAGCCTCCTGGTTGATCGTTCTTCCGTGCTGCTGTTTTCAGGGCAGCTACATCCGCTGCGAGTTGCTCCATTGCCTTCTGCATTACCTCCAATGTCTTCTTGTCCGTATTGCTGTTTGAATCCACTGAGGCCACGGACATTACTGCCAACTCCCGTGTCACCTTCGCCAGATCGTCAAGGTCCATCGGCCGGGCGACATGGGCAATACGGACTTGGTCGCGAACCTCCATCGGGAGACCTTCAATAAACTGCTCCGTTAACAACTGCCGTCGTGATTCTTGATCCAATCCTGGCAGAGCCCTGTCCAGCAAACCTTGCAGAGTGGTGGCAAACACGGACGGGTCCGCTCCTTGTCCAAGCCTGGCCGCCTTGAACCGCCGCATGGCCTCCTGGCGGTCGGCCGGGCTGTCAAACGCAGCCACCAGCGTCTCCTTCGCAGCGGCCCACTCCATCTTCGCAGGGCCTCTTCGCGCTGCGTCCAGCACCGCCTTCGCCCTGCCCTTCACCAGCGTCCGCAGGGCAGCCAGCTTCCCACGGTCGGTCTTGACTCCGACCACTTCGGCCACGTCCTCCAAGTCCTCCAGGAACGTCCGGACGTCTCCATCTTCGAACGGCTGTGGCCAGGGAATCTTCATCCTCGCGTTCGTCACGGCACCAGTTGTTGTGTCCGCAAAAGACGCTTGGCCAGCAAGTTGGTTTATTGCGCAAACTTCCGTACAGGTCACGTCAAAAACTAAACCACAAACGCGTACACTCATTTGCACGACAGACATGCATTCACATATATTGGGTGACAGTAAGTTGTCATTCGCCTTGGTGAAAGTTCTCACACAGCATGTACACACTGTTCCGATAGTCTCTTCTTGTCCGTCGTGTACGGGGCTTGTCCTTTTGTTCCTGAATTTCGTCTGTGGGTAATACACTACTTGTGAGTAGTATACTACTCACAACGAAACTGCCTGTTATACAACAAGGAGAAGACCTGGTACTTCTTACAGTACGCAGTTGTTATTCATGAATTGAGACGCCGAATTTATGGATGTACAGCAGTATTAAAGAAATCACAACCTGTCATCGGCTGATCTCATTAGCCCATGCAACATCATAAACTGCATGTTGATTGGTGGTATACGGAACAGATGAATTGGGGAATAACGGAAGGCACAATACTGAGACCGTTCTTCCAATCCTGATGTTGTATCTTTAACGCGATATTTGGATTGGCCGTTTGTCAGATCTTCTGTTGTGTCGGGGTTTGGATCAGCGGTGAGTCGAGTAGATTTCTACCACATATATACTTTGTGAATCGACCCCTGAGGAGAATAAGTAATGTGAGTTTTGATTTCAGTGGATTAGATAGTCTCCCAGTGGACGTTGTAGACATCATAAAAGTACGACTGTATCAAGATCGTAACAGTACATATCCATTATTCACAACAAGCTAGTGAAGCAATGTTGGAACATACTGAATATGACGAAACACTAAACCATGCAGTCACTCATGAATGACAGTGGGTTTTGCTTGGTGTACTTCAGTTAGTTAAACACCATACGTGATCCAGTTGTGAAAATTCAGGGCTTTGGTTGGATTCGAGACGGCGACAGAAACAGCATGCCTAAACGCGGTAATCGCTCTTCCAGGTGAGCTACCAAGCCACACCAGGAGCTCTGAATTTTTACATTCGGGCTCTGTTACCCACTCACCTTCCTGTCTCGTACGGAATCCACCAAATGATCCAGGGGATCGCCCGGCTCGGTTGGATTTCTCGATCAGTTCACGCTGGAATCCACCAATGCCAATGTTGAGCAGTCGGATCTCATCCAAAATCACAGATCTGCCAAACCGCTCATTAGTAATAGAATTTTTAATGTCAGATTACAATGCTGACGTTTGTCATCTTTAACAGGGAAATTGACTAACATCACCTCCTTCATGTTCCCGCACTTTTAGTTTCGGAGTGAACACTTGCTTAGTAAACTTTCTGAATCAAGTGGTCATTCAGTGATGAACCCTCTTCACTTGTTTAGGCGTTCACGCTGCACACTCTCAATTACCAGGACAGCATAATATTTATAGCGTTCATATGGCTCAGGAAAGTTCACAAAATCGGCAATCCGGGCCAAAATCCATAAGCTCGAGACAAGATTAATTTACCAATATAATTTTCGTTGCCGAGACTTGATATCTGTCGGTCATCTCTCCAAACCGATCGATCACCAGTACTGCCACTGTGGCACCAAATTTGACTCACCTACGATCAATTGTGCAACGCCATGCTGGACTGTATTGTTGCGACGCAGAGAGGCCTGACTCACTATGAAACGAATCGCGCGAAAAAAGAAGAGCAAGGCAATTCGATCGCAGTGAGAATCTGGGGAGAGCCGACTGGACGGACTCAAGTAAACGGGCAGGTCATATTTTGTGGCCGGTAATACACATCACAGTGCCATCGATAACTGAGTAGTCTAGCATTTTTCCAAGTTCTACAATCAACAGTTGGGCGGTTATCTGATCTTCTCGAGAATAAATCCATATTTCTTCTCGTTTCACATACGCCTGCTAGACCAGCACGTTCAGTCACATTCTCAAGGTCACTCCGAACACGCGGTCCATGCACTCATGTGACCTATCAGATCACATGCCTGCGAGATGGCGTCATTGCGCTGACAGCCCTCGTTCAGGGTGAACAGCTACGCCGACAAAGTGGCAAACCGTGGTTTACGAGAAACGTTAATTGCATTCGTTAACACGCACACACAAGTGCATTTCGCCATAACAGGAGAAATCTACAAAAAGAATCCATACACCTCATGAGTCAAGCATTGTTTTGGCGGAAGTAAAAAGAGAAAATACATCTCGTTACTCAATGGTACGTACTCTACGCGTCCGTAAGGGACACCAAAATAATCTCACCTAACAACGAATTAAACCGCTTCCGTTTTCGTTGCTGAGCATCATCACAAGTAACAATATATAACTGATTACTTAACTGCAATATAACTGAGAAAGGATAACAGGCCGGGCTGACAAATAAAGAGGGAAAGAGTAGGCTTTAGTTCAAAGAGAAGGGTAAAACAGCAGCGTCAAGATGCTCATGTCTCACGAACAACTACTAATTGAGAGTAGAACAGCAGCTGTACAGTCGCTTCCATTTGTTCAGCTTCACCACTTATCTGTTCTTCACAAACAACCCAGTTAAACAGTCACGAACTTCACGTCTGGGAACCTTACCAGTCGTCAATTTCGCTAAGCTCACTAGTAAGTGCCTAGAGAGATCCTAGAGAGGTCCATAGCCCAAAGAAAAAACAAGACCCATAGTTCCCAACTTGTTAGGGGGTTGTCCTTGTTGCCTGTTGGCGATTCACCAAGTGGCCACTCAATGTCCTATGCCAGTCAGCTGGATGTTAGACATGTACGTGTGTACGGCGTAATAAATGGTGGGTTGGTATTTCCGATAGGTGACCCAATCATCTGCACGAATGTACTTCGAGGATGTGGGTGAGTGAACTGTTTTAGTCCTCGTAACTAAAAGCTTGTCTCCCTCACTTTACATTGCTTAGTCACTGGTACAATTCGATGCACGCGATTGAACCCACACATCGACGGACAGAGAAAACTAAACACGTATTAGACATCCTACGTTAGCGTTTACGGAGGTAAATTAAAACTCCTCAAGATGGCAGTCTGATATGTCACTAAATTCAACTGATCCTGGACAGACTCTGCATTGAAGAAGACTTTTATGGCCTAGGAAATATATACTTCAACTATATTTTCCACATTTCAGCCATCGACGGCATAAGATCTTGAGTGTGCAATGTAGTAGACAATAAATTTCCTGAACTGTGGCGACCTGAACCAAAGCTTTCCCATCTGAATCTAAACAGACATCCCAAAGAATCGCGTAAAATGAGAACCATCGTGCAACAAAACCTGTCCTGTGGAAACTGTTAAACCACAATACTTGGTTAGCAGCACAATCCACATCGGCCACTCTCTTAGAGCAGGACATCACAGTACGGTCTATGTAAATGTAAACCTATAAGTAGTTAGATTTCTCAGCTTACAATACCACAAACGTCCTCCTGATTCAGAAAGTTTACTAAGCAAGTGTTCACTCCGAAACTAAAAGTGCGGGAACATGAAGGAGGTGATGTTAGTCAATTTCCCTGTTAAAGATGACAAACGTCAGCATTGTAATCTGACATTAAAAATTCTATTACTAATGAGCGGTTTGGCAGATCTGTGATTTTGGATGAGATCCGACTGCTCAACATTGGCATTGGTGGATTCCAGCGTGAACTGATCGAGAAATCCAACCGAGCCGGGCGATCCCCTGGATCATTTGGTGGATTCCGTACGAGACAGGAAGGTGAGTGGGTAACAGAGCCCGAATGTAAAAATTCAGAGCTCCTGGTGTGGCTTGGTAGCTCACCTGGAAGAGCGATTACCGCGTTTAGGCATGCTGTTTCTGTCGCCGTCTCGAATCCAACCAAAGCCCTGAATTTTCACAACTGGATCACGTATGGTGTTTAACTAACTGAAGTACACCAAGCAAAACCCACTGTCATTCATGAGTGACTGCATGGTTTAGTGTTTCGTCATATTCAGTATGTTCCAACATTGCTTCACTAGCTTGTTGTGAATAATGGATATGTACTGTTACGATCTTGATACAGTCGTACTTTTATGATGTCTACAACGTCCACTGGGAGACTATCTAATCCACTGAAATCAAAACTCACATTACTTATTCTCCTCAGGGGTCGATTCACAAAGTATATATGTGGTAGAAATCTACTCGACTCACCGCTGATCCAAACCCCGACACAACAGAAGATCTGACAAACGGCCAATCCAAATATCGCGTTAAAGATACAACATCAGGATTGGAAGAACGGTCTCAGTATTGTGCCTTCCGTTATTCCCCAATTCATCTGTTCCGTATACCACCAATCAACATGCAGTTTATGATGTTGCATGGGCTAATGAGATCAGCCGATGACAGGTTGTGATTTCTTTAATACTGCTGTACATCCATAAATTCGGCGTCTCAATTCATGAATAACAACTGCGTACTGTAAGAAGTACCAGGTCTTCTCCTTGTTGTATAACAGGCAGTTTCGTTGTGAGTAGTATACTACTCACAAGTAGTGTATTACCCACAGACGAAATTCAGGAACAAAAGGACAAGCCCCGTACACGACGGACAAGAAGAGACTATCGGAACAGTGTGTACATGCTGTGTGAGAACTTTCACCAAGGCGAATGACAACTTACTGTCACCCAATATATGTGAATGCATGTCTGTCGTGCAAATGAGTGTACGCGTTTGTGGTTTAGTTTTTGACGTGACCTGTACGGAAGTTTGCGCAATAAACCAACTTGCTGGCCAAGCGTCTTTTGCGGACACAACAATTGGTGCCGTGACGAACGCGAGGATGAAGATTCCCTGGCCACAGCCGTTCGAAGATGGAGACGTCCGGACGTTCCTGGAGGACTTGGAGGACGTGGCCGAAGTGGTCGGAGTCAAGACCGACCGTGGGAAGCTGGCTGCCCTGCGGACGCTGGTGAAGGGCAGGGCGAAGGCGGTGCTGGACGCAGCGCGAAGAGGCCCTGCGAAGATGGAGTGGGCCGCTGCGAAGGAGACGCTGGTGGCTGCGTTTGACAGCCCGGCCGACCGCCAGGAGGCCATGCGGCGGTTCAAGGCGGCCAGGCTTGGACAAGGAGCGGACCCGTCCGTGTTTGCCACCACTCTGCAAGGTTTGCTGGACAGGGCTCTGCCAGGATTGGATCAAGAATCACGACGGCAGTTGTTAACGGAGCAGTTTATTGAAGGTCTCCCGATGGAGGTTCGCGACCAAGTCCGTATTGCCCATGTCGCCCGGCCGATGGACCTTGACGATCTGGCGAAGGTGACACGGGAGTTGGCAGTAATGTCCGTGGCCTCAGTGGATTCAAACAGCAATACGGACAAGAAGACATTGGAGGTAATGCAGAAGGCAATGGAGCAACTCGCAGCGGATGTAGCTGCCCTGAAAACAGCAGCACGGAAGAACGATCAACCAGGAGGCTGCTTCATCTGTGGAAAAAAAGGACATTGGAAGAAGGATTGCCCAATCCGGCGGTCTCAGAGGTCTAAAAATAAAGTGTTTCGTGATTGTTCTTTTTGTTGGGCGGGTCGACTAGTAATGGGAGCGATTGAGAAGGGGGCCGTACATACAAGGGTTGAAGTTGATGGAGAGGTAGAACAGTGTTTAGTCGATACAGGGGCAGCTATTTCGTTGATTGCTCGTGCCGAAAAGCAAAACCTAGAACCGACATCCATGATGATCAAGACGGTTGGAGGTCATAGTCTACTGGTTGACGGTGTGAAAGAATGTGGGGTACGTATCGGCGGCCATATCGTAAAGCACCGTTTCATTGTGTCCCCAGAAACCAGGCAAACGATACTCGGAGCCGATTTCCTCGCTGCAACAGATGCCGTGATTGACTTGAAGCTCAAGAAGTTGTCAACCAAGTATGGCTCCCTGACGCTCATAGGACAGCGAAAGGATAGCGTCAACCAAGTACGCAAGGTTAAAACCCCCAGTTGCACAGCCCCCCTGCTCCAGTCCACGGTCGAGAAATACGCGGAAGTATTTACGACTGACGATGATCCGTACGGATTTTGCAACTGGATTGCCCATGAAATACCAACAACCGGAACATTTCGACCTCACGGGCCCCGCAGGATACCGGTTCATCTTGAGGAGGAATTGAGGAGACAAATACAGAACATGCTGAGCGAGGATGTTATCGAAGAAGCCAACAGTCCGTACAACTCGCCTGTTCTCCTGGTGAAGAAGTCCAACGGGAAGTACCGCTTTTGTGTGGATTTTAGACGGCTGAATGAGGTAACACAGAATACAGTCGTACCAATACCGTCCGTCGCTGATATTTTTGACAAGCTACAGCAGGCGAAATTGTTCACAGTTTTGGACTTACGCTCCGGATACTGGCAAGTACCAATTAAACCCACAGATCGTGAGAAGACCGCATTCACGGTAGGCGAAAAACAGTATCAGTTCAAGCGCATGCCGTTCGGCCTATCCGGGGCACCTTTCACATTTCGGCGCCTGATGGTTCAGCTGGTAAAACGACTGGATAATGTGGCGGTATACGGAGATGATATCGTAATATACAGCAACACGGAATCGGAACATGCTGCCCATATAGATGCTGTCTTGAATCGCATTAAGAACTCAGGACTGCGGATCAATGCTGATAAGTCACAGCTCGGACGATCATCGGTGGTGTTACTGGGACACAAGGTGGGTCAAGGCGAAATCAAGCCTCTCCCGGAGAAAATACTGACAATTAGAGAAGCCATGGCTCCGAATTCCAAACGAACCCTGAGACAATTTTTGGGTCAAGCGGGGTACTACAGTCGGTTCGTGAAAAATTTTCACTCCATTGCATCGCCATTGTACGAACTCCTTCGAAAAGACAAGAAATTTGAATGGACCGACGATGCCCAGAGGGCGTTCAAGCGAGTGCAACAAGCGATGAACGAGCAACAACTGACGTTGAAACTACCGAACACAAAAGAAACGTTCATCGTAGCAACAGATGCCAGTGACCGTGGCATTGGGGCAGTACTCAAGCAAAAGGAAGGAGTAATCGAGTATGCCAGCAGAGTCCTGACTCCAACGGAGCAGAAATATTCGACTATTGAAAAGGAATGTTTGGCAATCGTCTGGGCACTGGACAAGTGGAGGCCATACCTGTTGGGTCAACAGTTCCACGTGGAGACGGATCACAAACCCCTGGAATGGATCATGACTGCGAGGGACCCGAGAGGCAAATTAGCCCGATGGGCATTACGTTTACAGGAATATGACTTCACGATCAACCATGTGCCTGGTTTGAGCAATTGCGTCGCGGATTTTCTTTCTCGACCACAAGTAGACGACGAACTCCCCAAAGTGACCGTTGGAGTCAACGGCTTAATAATGGAGCAGGACCCACAAACGCTAGTACGCCTACAACGTCAAGATAAGGTCCTCCGGAAAGTGATTGAAGCTCTGGCAAGAGGCGTGAGAATCCCCACAAATACTAAGGATGAGGAGCTGAAAATAATCGCATCCCAATGGAAAAGAGTTGGCTTAAACAGTGCAGGCGTATTGACATGGCAGCGTGGCGTTGGGCACCCGTGCGTGGTAGTCATCCCGAGACAACTGAGGAGGAAAGTGGTGGCAGACTGCCATGAAATGGCACACACCGGATGCACTAGGACGTACGATCTGTTGCAACAAAGAGCATATTGGCCGAAAATGAAAGAGGATGTGACAACTTACGTGCTTGCATGCCAACAGTGTCAGTTACTGAAAAGCGACAATCGGGGAGCCCAACAGCCCTTACAACCAATACCAGTCTCCGAAATCGGTGAACTCTGGTCTATGGATCTTATGGGCCCATTTCCACTGAGCGCCCGCGGTAACCAGTACGTTCTGGTCATGACGGAACACTTTACCCGTTGGATCGAAGCGACTGGCGTTCCGGATCAGAAAGCATCTACGGTGGGAGATATGGTGATGAAGCACATTGTAGCAAACCACGGTGTACCAAAGGCGATCTTGACGGATCAGGGACCATGCTTCGAAAGCGATGAGTTTCGAACACGCATGCAACAACTGGGAATCAAGCGCATCCGAACGACGCCGTATCACCCACAAACGAATGGCCTAACTGAGCGTAACAACCGAACGGTCAAAGAATGGTTATCAGCCAAAGGAGGAGACTGGGAGTCTGCGTTGCCACTAGTGTTATTGGCCTACCGGGCGTCTGTGCAGGCGAGCACGAAGAAATCTCCATTTCAATTGATGTACGGTAGAACCCCTCGACTTCCGGTGGATCAGGACATTGGGGTATGGCCAGAGTGCATTGATTCCACTAAAGAATTGGTAACCGAAAGAGAAAGAGCCCAACGAAATCTGAAAGCATCGCAAGCACACACAAAGGAGAAATCCGCAAAGCAACGGTTCGGCAAGACTAGAATGTTCAACCTAGGAGAACGGGTGAAATATCGAGACCATCGGAACACCGGTGCCAGCGGGCCAGGATCAAGAAAACTTTTGCCTAAATGGAAAGGTCCGTATTTGGTAATATCCAGACGAGGCCCAGTATACACGATCAAGAAGGACGGCGAGACGAAACGAGTGCACGCCAGTGAGTTAGCAACGTGGCACGAGATGCCGGCGCGACGAACCAGAAGATCAATAATCCGGGAGGAAACGCCGCGTCGATCGGAGAGGATTCGTCGACAAATGCAAAGGAACCAAGGAACCTCAGAAGGGGGAGGAGTGTTGTATAACAGGCAGTTTCGTTGTGAGTAGTATACTACTCACAAGTAGTGTATTACCCACAGACGAAATTCAGGAACAAAAGGACAAGCCCCGTACACGACGGACAAGAAGAGACTATCGGAACAGTGTGTACATGCTGTGTGAGAACTTTCACCAAGGCGAATGACAACTTACTGTCACCCAATATATGTGAATGCATGTCTGTCGTGCAAATGAGTGTACGCGTTTGTGGTTTAGTTTTTGACGTGACCTGTACGGAAGTTTGCGCAATAAACCAACTTGCTGGCCAAGCGTCTTTTGCGGACACAACATCCTTGTTACTTGCGTGGGACGTTTCAGTTCACGTATGATTGCTAGGGCTATTCGAACTGCCTACTTCCGAGTATCATAGTATGATACCGTCAAGCCACCAAAAATCAATTAGGCAATGTTTTATAAAGCAGTCTGAGTTGATAAATGTTGGTTAGCAAAATAATATCGATAGCGCCAGTACCCCCAGCTGACGTCCAAAATGAGCGGATAATGTCGATCACGAAGTGTGGGCACACTAGAAAGCAGTAATAGTAACTTTGGATCGCCAAATGAATCTCGACTAGACATTCGGAAGTAAATTACATCACATCATACAGTCACCCTTACATTTTGTTGACACGATTACAATCATCTGACTCAGGCCAGCACCATGTGATAGTAGAGGAACGTTTGTAAGCTTTCATGAATCAAAGAACAGCAGTCTACTTCTTCTGTCTGTTGTCATCCACTATTATTGTTCCTTAATAGCGGAGATTCAAGACACAGCGGTGACAGCATCATCTACTTCTCGTCAGATAACTCCAAATGTTAGAATTCATGAAATAAGTTAACCGCTGTAAATCACAAAATACTCAGTGATAAAGCCGAGCAAAAACTGTGAACACCGAGCCATGTGAACAGCATACAGATGAGGAAGAGTAATCGTTATTATCCGCAGAGTAACATAATCATGACATCTGACCTTAAAGAAAGTAACAAGCAAATGTTCACAAGGTACTGCTGGGCGCGCTGATGTGGACCAGTAATTCGCCATTGTATAGGTCATCTAAACTGCTGTGTTCAATGGTAACCTCCAGTTAACGATAGTCCGAATCAGGCTGTTAATTCGCTTATTTGAAAGAAAAAACGCCCACAAGTGTAGTTAATACTGCCCAGTCAGCGCCACTCAGGCAAGTGCAAACAGTGAACTACCAAAGTGTCGGGCTTATAACACTCTCACCAACATCCATTCGCTTCACAGTAAAAATTGCAAATGTTACCTTTGTTGAATACCAGTCATCCATTCAAGATGTCTCTAAAGTGAATCACGCTAGTTCACTCGATTGAACAAAATCTTACTACGCTCTAGACAGTGACAGACAAACGAAGGTCGGCCATTGAGCTTAATTCGGACTGAACAGTACTCACATTTGATAGCAGCTGTCGCAACCACATAATTATTTCGGTTGTCCCACTTTGAAGTTACTGGATTTAAGTCTCGCTCTCATGAAAGTTCAAGAGTGTTGTGCACCCTCGTTCGGGCAGGAAGTTGCGCCCCGGCTCTTGTGCTCGTGAGACTAAAGTGCTGATAACAATGCCGGTAATCTCGCGACAGGGGTGACCGAATAACCATTTGTAAACACGCAACCACAACCTTAAGTGAATAGCGTTCAGCTAACCCAATCACTGAGGAGGGAAAAATAGAGCTCTGTTCAAACCAATCGATAACTCCACGACCGGAATTACGAGGTCAAACAGCGACGTAGTCAAGAGTTACAAAGATCCAGCCGTTTCGTTAACTAAAATCGGTAGGTTTCACTAATCGAGTTGGGGACTACGCCATCACATAAGTTCCAAATTCGAAACGCCATAAAATACGGCAGCGCGTAGCAGTTGGTGGGGTACCTGCATCCATATTGAAAGATGCTCCTCAACTCATTAAGACTTGTATTTATTGTCACTCATTAACACCTTTCTTCTAATGTATCCCAGTGTATCTAACCGCGAACAGCAATCGAACTCAACAGAATATCAAACTGTGACCTTTTCACTGTTTAAAACGCTCTTGAATATGTACTCACTAATTCTATCTCAGTCTCGCGTGAGGAGTTAGTAGAAAACAGTTTCAGCATCACACAGACATTTTCGCCCCAGAGTTCATTTCAAAGAAGAGAACATGGTCCAAAGCATGAACCGCAACACAACAACTGGAACGCGGGTTACGGGATAGTTTGCCATTTATCGGTCGACCATGAGTGATTGAAGGCTCGAATTCATACTACCCATAGTAATAAATGTTCAGTTCCATCGGGTTTTTAATTTGCTGCACTTGTGCTGGACGTTTCAGGTCGGTCATTGTCTCATGCAATTAATTGGTTCCCCATCCCGAACGTGAGCCATTTCTTTTTGTTGTGCTTCATGTCGTATGTTTGTTCATTTCGTCACTATTTTGTTCGTTCTAGCGTACGATACTTCAGGTATTGTCTTTCTTGAGGTGGTCTTAACCTCTTTTTGTTTGAAGGCAGACATCTAGTAGATCTCTGAGCTCTCTACTGTATGTGAGCTCAAATAGTGTACAGTGTTTGTCACACACTGCGTCGTGCTGTGTGCAAACACTACATCTGGTAGCTCTTCTTCCCGGTTGTTACCTTCACCACTCACCCATTCATTGTACCACTGAACGCTCCGTTAACCCGTTCGTTTATGGGTGGTAGGTGGAAGTTAGGCGTTATCAGTAAGACAGCTTCCTTACCTCCCTCACTGCCCCGCGTTATTAAATACACTCACTTTACAAGCAACTAGGCCAAACACGACAACATTCATACCGCTGAGTTCGATTAACCACCATCTCACCTAAGGTCTCCAGCCACCGACTCTGGAACTCGCGAGGTGCCCAGCCCCTTTAACGAACTTGACTTACAGTGGCGCCTTCTTCGTGAACGGTTTCATTTGTCTACGCTAGGTCATCATCTGTCCAACTCGTACCAGTTGGCCGCAGCATCGGCAAAGGGTGCTCGGTGTGGCAGACGATTAGCCGACATCTTTAGTGTATGATCTAACCATCTAAGTCCGTGCAAATGTATGGACTGAACAAAAGAACTCGTTTGACAATCAGTGCCAAACACCCGCTTCCTTACCTCCTTGTGGCCTACTCGCAGGTGCCACCCGATACGAGCGTTCGGACGCAGACATCGGTGATCAAATACTTGAAGACGGTTCACGTCTTCTACCCTGAGTGGTCAGGTTTCGCTGCCGTAACGTAATACGGGCCTCATTGTTGTCTGATACATGCAACCCTTAAGCCTCGGGGAGACAACCCTCTGCCGCCAGATGTGTTCCAGGTTACCGAATTGTTCTCTAGCCTTGGAGATACGCACATTTCTTTCATTCCCTACACTCTACTCTACTATTCTGAACTCACTATAGATGAGTGTTCCATCTGTTTCGCTGATGGCTTCACTGACAGATGGTCGCCTAGGGCCAGTAGCACGGATAAACTTGAACAGTCCACCGATTTTTCCTGAAGTAAAAGTGGCCCCCGTTTCCTTAACCTCCCCCATTAACCAAGCCTCACGACCAGACTTTAGACCGCGTTTTGGTTTCTTACGGATATTTCTCCTAGACTTGCTATATGAACTGCCAGGAGGGATGTTCCGTCTAGCTTCTAACAAGTCTAGGGATTTCTTCGAGATTCAATGTTCCTTCAACCCACTTACCCCTGTGCCGCATGCTATAGTACAGGCTTTATGAATTACCTGTGAGATCTCGGCACGGCATCTGTTTGGATCTTCGAAGTGAGAATTGCTAAGCCTGATTTCTGAGCTGGCTTGGTACTTATGCTTTGCCGATGATAAGGCCAGTTTCTCGATGGCTAGTTGCTGTCGATGGGGTCTTTGTCCAGCAAAAGTAAGAACGAAACGACAACGTACCAACGCATGGTCTGAGTCCAAGTACGTGCTCCAAGAAGATCTACAGTCCTGAATGGAGCCCACCACTAACAACCAAGAGCTACATGATCTATCTGAGACCAAACCTGATTCGGAGAAGACGGGCGCCAAGTATAACAATGATGTGTACGGTGTGCAAAACTAGTGGTGGCTAAAAATGGCTTATGCTTAGTGCACAGCTGCAATAATCACCTGCCACTACCTGAGTGATGTGATGCTATCCCAAACCTGCCATCTGGACAAGACTCGACCTCACCAAGGCGGTCTACCTGGGTGTTTACATCTCCGGTTGGAATGGCCATATCAGAACCATGTGTCGACTGAAGGAAAGCGACCAGGTCCGAGTAGAAGGCGTCCTTGAAGACGACGTCACTAAGGTCAGTTGGAGCGTAAGAAGATGCAGTGGAATGTTTCCTTAGTCTTGCCTTTAGAGCTGATCATGGTAGAACCTGCCAGTCAGGCGACACAAATTCTACTGTTGACAGGAATCCAATCTAACAACGCGGCTGTGGCCGTCGTGCTGAGGACTGTACCTACTCCAGCCTGACCAATAACGGCAGCCGTAGGATCATCCGAAGTACGTAACCAATATCGAGTAGACAGTGCGGGTGCCGTCAGTTTCATATATTCGACCCTATCCAGGATTCTAGTCTACGAAATGCAACAGACATCGACACTGAACGAGTCTAGCGTTCGTGAGAAAGCGGCCTGTTGGTAGATCTGTTTCAGAATGTGAACGTTGGAAGCACCTATAATAGTTTGTATTCTAGATCTAAGCAAGGGGCGAGAGAGGTCTGAGGCTGAATGGTAAAAGATGGGACTCACCGACACAGTGTTACTATGGTGAGCTATACCTTTTATGGAACCTACAGTGTAATTGCCAGAACTGAGGATTGGGAGGGGCCTGGGAGTTAAGTTTGGTAAGACATTGGTGAAGGGGTCAGCAGTAGCATGTTTTCGTCTATTCACCCAGCTGTACGCAGCAGTTAGGGCGGCGTGGTGTATACTGCGAGATGGCCGATGTGGTATGGAATTGGTGGTGTTGTGTTTATCCATGGTCGTGTGTGGCTGCTAAGACACTGCCTGGATGCCAAGATCTGGACAGGAAAACGACTAAGGTTCTCAACCGAAGCCTTCAGCTTGAAGGCCTGCACCGCAAGGCAGTGGATAAGTGGCGGTTCACCGAAAACTGGTATCTTTTCCGGAAAAAGATGCCAACCTTTTTCCAACCCCAACCTGGAGGACCGGGAGACTGCGGTTTGTCAGACCTTTACCCATTGGTCTGCTTGGTAGGAGTAACTGTCACCACACCGTCGAGTTTAGCCAAGTAGGTTATAGAGGTGCGCAAGCCGTCACACTGCATCAAGGTGCAGTCTCGTTTTGATGACAAATTTGAGTGCACCTCGCCTTTAGTCAGCCTGGCTGGGTGGTGTTCACGTATCCTCTGAAGAGGGTGTCTGGCTGTGAGACCGATTTAACTTGTCCCGTAGGAACTATTGTTGGAATAAACACAAAATGAGGTCACATTTAGGCAACACATCTTTGAATCATATGTAAACTACCGGGTTGGATCTGAACAGGATTCGCAGTTGTGCCCCACTGTAGATGTTTTCAGTGGCGTCATTTATTCTGAGCCATCAGTTCAGCCGACGCCTCAAATTTCTAATCAAGCGTCTTCTTTCTCACAGCATGAAGTCCAATTTTCAGTGTTGTCAGTTCCATGTGCCTGTCGATAAAGTTTTGGGGATAGGCGTTCTTTGCGGATATCCGCCGCATAAAAGCCATTTTTCCGTTTGATTTTTGACACCTGTACATACTTTCATGGCTATATGTTTCAAATTGCGAATGAGATTTCCTTTTTGCCTATTTTATCGACCTTGACTTTGCTTGCCTGATAAACATGATGCCAAATGTTTCGCAGCTGTCCCGATGGCGAATATTCCGCATAATTGAAACGTCGCTGCTGATTGATCAATGTTCGTTTGTCGGTGACAATACTCTGTTCACTAGTAAAGCTTCAGTTTGCATCTCGTCTTCTTAAAATGTTCACGACAGCGCGCCGGATATCTCGTTGTTTCTTCCGTTGACATATCCGTTAGTAAAATTGAACTCTTGTGGTCGAATTGCTTAGCGTGCTCGCCGTCCGCTTAGATCGTTCGCCGCCGTGTGCGTTTGTGCACTTTCATTGAAAGTGACATTTCTAATCATCCTGTGTGTTCTCCAATTCACCACTGTGACTGCGTTGTCGCTGATGACCATTCCTTTCCCGTGCCACCTCACACTTGTATTGTTGACTTTACTGACTACTGAAATATCTATAAGTAGACTGTTTCTAGCAGTTCGTTCACTGGTTCATACTTTTCCTTTCCTACGAACAGCAGATAGACGTTCTCAGGTGGAAACATCCAGCTCATTTTGTCTGCCTGTAGTATGAACGTACAGTGTTAGCACTTGTGCTATGTACACGACCACTGGTCGGATGGTTTTCACCACTGTTTTTTTGCCCTGATCGTGGCAAGTCGGCTGTTAATCGCCACACGTTAGGGTCTTTGGGTGAAATCTATCAGATTTGTCAGAGATGCTGAGTCTGTGCCACTTATTGAACCTTGGGATAAACAAATCTCATCATTCACGTGTTGTTTTCTGTATTTTTTCTTTAGTGAACACTCATACTTTTTGCTAAGCCTCTTAAGTCTGCCACGCTGCGCGAGGATTTCCTCCGATCGGTTTGTTGACTATTGTTCCTCGTCGCTTTAAAACGGACAAGAAATTCGTACTTGAAGTTCCATTGAGCAACTCTCCCTTTCGATGTACTATTCGAAGGACGTAAAGCGTGCGATGTTTTTTCGGATTAACATTTCGTACACCGCGAACACACGTACATGCAAGTCAACTATATGGGAGGTATAGCCACACTGAATACCATACTTTTGTGTACTGGTTACACTGCTGAAATTTGCACAGTACACGAATGACACAACTACCAGTGTCATTGAACAAAAGAAACCAGGGCGACTAAGTCATACTGTGGCGAGAAAGCACAGTCTTTATTGTCCCACTCGCTCCTTACCATACCACGCACGCACTGACGTTTATGAACCGGAATTCCAGTCCACAACACGCTCACACGTCATGTAAACTTCGACCCGATTTATGTGTGTGGCCGAGGACTTCTTTCGGGAGGCTCTTTCGCGTGGCATTCCTCGTCCGTTGGTCCGATCTCGTTCGATGGTTTTTCCGGTCGCTCATGTTGTCCGCAATCTACTCACTATGAGCTTTGCCCGTATTCTACGACCGTTTCGAGATATTCTGCCGAGTGTTGGAATCATCGTACGTCCAGTTTAGTAATCCACCAACATGTGTCACGATGTTTGCAATTTTTCACTTGGTTGTGTGCGCTGTGTAGTTAGAAGTATTCGATCTTCGGGCATTCAGATCGGTGAGTATTTTTTTCACAGTGGCTACAAATCCAATTGGACACTCGGAAGGCACCAGCTGCATCAATAATACCGAAATCCATCCCTTTCAGTCGCCAGACGTATACTGCAGACATGACACAAGGCGGTCATCAACAGTGAATTCAACGCCCTGTTCCGCAGCAGAAAGGGACATTTCGTAGTTTGCTGAGACGCTGCCAGTGAAATACGTCAACCCGCCTTCGTATGTCTACAAGCAGCTCGTGTTGACACTTCACTGACCCCGGTAGTTCAGGCTGGTGCGGTAATTATGAATGAGTGGTAAATGCCCGCGGGTGTGTCGATGTACTTGTCATGATCGTTTCAGTCTCTCACGGCGTTGCCTTGTATAATCCAGTTACCTGTATGCATATGTGCTCGTGTGCTCTAAGTGTATCAGTGCTGCTCCGAAAAAACCCACACGATTCACTTTTTATATATCCTGTCAACATTTTCGACGAAAATTATAACTATTTCAAACAGCCCGCCTTCTTAGTTCGAGTATTTCTACGCTTAAATACCAATCTTTGATTAGATGCTGGTGTGAGCATTTATTTACATGCACCTAGTCTTCCTCTTTATCTCTTATCTTTTCACTTTGGTCTACCTTCTCGTAATCCCAACTTCCATGTTCATAAATCAACCACGAAAGAGAATGGCCTTTTTTAAAAAAAGAAACCTAGATGTTTCTGGCTGTCATCGTTAAGAGTTCATTACTTGTTCTCATCAAGTCGGTCTGTCATCTTTCGTTTGCTGAGGGTGTAGATATTGAAGACTTCAAAAAATTATCTCCTGAAAACTTACCCTCTACTTGTCTTGGTCTCTATAACCGATAGTGAACGATTATCGGCTTGTAAAGTTCGACTGCCTTCTAGAATTCGAAAGCTGAATATCTTACGTGTAGCTCTCTGTTTTATTTTCCGTACCATCGTTGCTATTTTTGGAATTCACAGGAGTTCACATTTCAGGCATAGGCATAACCTCTAATACCTGTTTAATTACGCCAGTTACTGTTTATGTCCACGTTGTCGAATTTATCATCTCATGATAAGTAATTCATTGTAATGCACTAGCTTGGCCCCTTTCCGATAATTTATTGAGTGTCCACTCTCAACGATAATAATTCGTTGTACTCCGTAGCTCATTAATGTGAAGTCATTTTTTCTAACTAACTGAATGTTGCATTGTATTGTAGTATAGAATCGTATTGTGCTCCACTGAATTTGCAAGTTAGAGCTCACTTAAAACTGCCGGTTAAGCACTCGTAGTTCCACTGGCTAATGCACTTTCGGACACGCAGAGAGAGTCCAGTCGTGGTGTGATTGGAATCTGCCCGTGTGTTCATATGCATCTGTTTTGCTTCCTATTCATGCATCCTGCTCATTACCATCATCCCGGCCGTGAGTGTGACCACCGCTCACCGCCGCTCACCTCAACAGTGACGTGCAACATCCTAGAAGAAAACGTTACCAAGATGGTTGACAATTACTAAAAGGGAAGTAAGCGGAAGAACTAGAAATGGTATGGATACAGGTTCGCCAGCTGGCATACGGAGCACGTGACCCAACCATCGCAAGTTGTGCAACGNGCTGGCATACGGAGCACGTGACCCAACCATCGCAAGTTGTGCAACGTAATTAGTTGACCAATTGATCACGCATCCCGAGCGTTCCAGAATACACGCCGACGAACGGCCATGTTGCTCACTCGATCAGTCCACCTAATGTGGGCTAGTTGGCCGATACAACGATAGTCAGATACATCAACTCCGTTGGTCTGTTCGCTGCGAACAAGCCATTTTTCAGACCACAGAATAAAACAGAACGTACGAAGGCGTTATATACCTTCCTTTTATTGACAACCGAACGTCTTTTCGACGCCACAGATGACGCAGGCTGGCAAAAGCAGATATTAGAAGCTGACGAGATAGTGCTAGCCAAGTGTGTGAAACTGTCCACAATCTCACGTGGATTGCTTGCACTGAAGAATGTAGGAATGGGAACGTTCCACTTTTGAAGCATCACTTTGCATTTCATACAAACAAACCCGGTCGCTCACCTTGTCCAGAACGATTTGCATGTCTTTGGCAGAGGGGCTAGGTAGGACACCAATCACGGGGTACCTCTTAAATTTCGCTAATCATCTGGAGAAGTTCTGATATCGACTTCGCCCCACCCACCGCAAAAGAGAACAGAGGGTATCTAATCCAAGAGACTTGTTACACTTCAGTGACTCAAACCCCAGAGCCACTTCTGACGCAATAACTGGTCTTTCGGGTCCCGTCGTCCACATGATTTGGTTCAGGTCAGCTGAATTGTTCTTCAAAATGTTCAGCCCATCTGTCCAATCGGCACGATTGAATTGTGATAATTGGACCACTTTTTCACATATGGTGCCAATTACATCGACTCGATGGCCAGTACAACCTCGAATCGGGAAAGAAGCTATCTGCTATTCCCTGATGACAAGGCTCTTTCCATCTCTTTCGACTGTTCGACCAAGTGGTGCTCACGGTTTTCGCACACACCCCTAATCAGCTTGCGTCTAGGTTCTGGACGGTCGTCGTCATATCCCGAACCAGGTGGAATCGGACGACGCTGGTTCAGAAGGTTTATCGACGTGACAAGAATCCAGTTCTGTCGTGACTGTACAGCTCCTTCGGAACATACCTCTTCACAGCATGCTTTCATAGCTACTGCGATTTGTTCCCAGTGTTTGTTAGGATCTCTCATCTGACTTGAAGTGGGCAACTTGCTCACCAGTGTTCCCTGGTGAGCGTTCCTCGCACTCTCCTCGCTCGAATGCCAGTTAAGTATCTTGCACCTACGAGCGTATGTCCCTTGGGCAAACGACAAAACGAAACGGGCGTGGACAACAGCATGGACCGAGTNGTCCCGTCGTCCACATGATTTGGTTCAGGTCAGCTGAATTGTTCTTCAAAATGTTCAGCCCATCTGTCCAATCGGCACGATTGAATTGTGATAATTGGACCACTTTTTCACATATGGTGCCAATTACATCGACTCGATGGCCAGTACAACCTCGAATCGGGAAAGAAGCTATCTGCTATTCCCTGATGACAAGGCTCTTTCCATCTCTTTCGACTGTTCGACCAAGTGGTGCTCACGGTTTTCGCACACACCCCTAATCAGCTTGCGTCTAGGTTCTGGACGGTCGTCGTCATATCCCGAACCAGGTGGAATCGGACGACGCTGGTTCAGAAGGTTTATCGACGTGACAAGAATCCAGTTCTGTCGTGACTGTACAGCTCCTTCGGAACATACCTCTTCACAGCATGCTTTCATAGCTACTGCGATTTGTTCCCAGTGTTTGTTAGGATCTCTCATCTGACTTGAAGTGGGCAACTTGCTCACCAGTGTTCCCTGGTGAGCGTTCCTCGCACTCTCCTCGCTCGAATGCCAGTTAAGTATCTTGCACCTACGAGCGTATGTCCCTTGGGCAAACGACAAAACGAAACGGGCGTGGACAACAGCATGGACCGAGTCCGGGTAGTTGGTCTTAAATGCCTGGCAGCGTTTAATAGAGTGACGCCACCTTTAACTGATTGCTATATGGTCGAGCTGTGTCCATGGTTGAGAAGCACACGGGAGTCTGCATGTAACATATTGTTTCTTCTTGTGCTGGGATGCGGTGTTCGAAATATGGAGACCGTGGGATGCGCACAGCTGCAGCAGTTTTTCGCTATTGTCATTGCGTTGTGCCTGGACACCAAACATACCTCCTAGGCGATTCTCGTTTGAAGGGAGGTGACCAAGCTGAGCATTCAGATCGACTGCTAGTATGGTGATGTCTGGGTGTTTAGTCTGCATTACAAGGTTAACGAGGGTTTCGACGAGCGCATGGTTAATGTTATCCGAGCAGCCATCTGTTGGAGCATACGCCGATGTAATGAAAACTCGTCGAATTCCCGACATGTCTGGACAGACTTGATCGCCCAAGGGTGCAATTCTGATTGCAGTGGTTGTATTCGTAGCTACGTCAGGTTTCTGGGTGATACCGGATGTTTTCGACCGTGTTGGAGAATGTGCCGGCGGTCACTGTCAGCCGTTGGGCGATCGGGGTGCTTTTGTTTGAGGGTATTTTTTCTAACCCTCTTCTTCCTGATACGAAAGACAACAGTGTCGCAACTATGGAAATAGTTTTGCTGTGTGCCCACAGGATCGTGTCTCGCTACCTGGTTAATTCTACGCGATCAGTGGTGCGACGTACAATCCTATGAGTGCAACCACTTTTCGTCTGACTGCTTCCCTTTGAGGTGTGTGACAAGGTTGCACCTGTCCTAGTGATCATAGCTTACCGGATCAAAATAGCACGGAAGCTCGACCATCACGTCGACTTGGCAGTATAAGGCAGGTGGAATGCTATATAGAAAATGTGAAATCTCTTCTGCTGTATATTTTGACAATCTTTCTTGATATCCCGGGTTTTACCATCTGTCTCTATTTTTCGTGTGCAAATGTTAAGGGTCTGATGTTGATACCAACCTACAGTTTGCCTAACTGTCATTGACCGGTTGGACCACTTATCATCCCGGTCTTATTCCTTCGGGTTTACGCTGGATACATGGTAGGCTTGTGAGACCGTATCTGTTGAAGTTTAAGCTTTGTGTGTTGGAACTTATTTGCAGGCGTCCTGCGTATCCAGTCTCTGTGGCAGGTTTATCTCAAAACGGCCGTTGCCGCGTGCTTTGATGATCTCGAGGTTTTCAGCGGTATAATTCAATGTAAGTGAAAATAGAGGTGGGCATAAGGCACCGGGAGAACGTGAAACGGTGTCTGTGGTTCAGTGTGCACACATTGTCACTGTTTATTGATCTCTTAATTCCATGACGTTCTGTGTTGATACGCTTTTGATTGGTCGGATTTTCATTGGATCTGTTTTTTTCCTGTTTGTACTTATCTAGTATGAAATCTTGTTGAAAATTTTCTCCTTCTTGGACTTGCGATCGCTTTGCCAGGCAGCATATGTGTCGCGGTGAGTTGTCGTTCCTATAGTCTTTTCGGCGTGTTATGCGTACCCGGAGCTGATTTTTAGATAGGATATTGTCATTACTTAAGTTGGTATGTGCGCATAGACGTTTCTCTTTATTTTCAAGTTGTGTGGTTAGTAGTGCATTCTGGTCTCTCTCAAGTTGTTTGTTTTACACCCTCCGTGAATGGACGGCGTAGTAACTACACTGTGGCCACTTTCAAAGACGACATTTTGTTTTGTTAACAACTGTTCTGAGCACAAGATCGGGTTCATTTTACTGGTTTAATTCGTTTGGTAATCTCTCTGTCAATGCGCTTCCTAGTGGCGGTTATAACACCCGCACCAATTATGAACACTTAAAACTTGCTTGATGCGTCTTGGGTTACTTACGGGCACACATCCACTCGCTCGTAGTTTTATGTTACAGACGAGTTTTTTCCTTCGAATGATATTTACCTGGGCTAATAATGTAACCCGGTCGCCTCACTAACTTTTTTTATACAAAAGTCGAAAAACTGTCTTCTACGTGTGGCATTTAAAAAAATTTCCGTCCCACATCACTCAGTCAGTCGATTTATTTATCCGTGTATGTGACCCCATTACTAGAAGTGTCATTCACAGGATAATTCTTGGTTCGTTGCCGAAGGATTCCATATTGTTTGCTGGATCTTCACTGCATCAACCTTATTGCGCAGAAATGTTTGGATTTCTTTTCGCATCAATTTACAGTGCACCAAAACTTCGCATCTGGGCCTTTACCTGGTGTAACTTACGCTCCTAATTTAGGTTCCTTCAACTTTCATGAGTTTTATGGTGCTTGTTGATGTCGTGTGGCTCGAGCTCATCAAGTTAATAGCTCTTCATTCACTGTATATCTGAATATGCAGAGGAATTAAATTTCACCTCTCGAGTTGCATATTTCATATGATTAACTTCACTTGGCTTGGATAAGGCCTTAGTGAGGTAGTTAAACTCACTGGCTCAAAACATATGCTGAGGTTATCGTCGTGTGCCTTTGTTTCAAGGGTACGTATGCATAAATACCAATTGATACAGAACCTCACTGTGGCTCTTGGCTATTTCGGTTACTGACAAGCCATCTTCAATCTTATACAAGTGATAAAAAATACTATAATTTTTTAGCATTCAGACAATTCATTCGGTATAGCTGACTTGAAGCCAGCCAGATATCGAATCAATGCTGTCACCGGTTTTCGACAGAGGACCTTTAGATCCGACAATTTTTCTTACTGTTTTTATTAACCGGCACCATTAACAGTAATGCAACAGCGGTTACTACTGAGACTTTGCTGTCACGTCAATCGATACAACAAATGCGTAAAACAAAGTTAAATAACTGAAACGAACTTAAATACTTATCATAAACAGCCGGAAAATTCAGTCGGAGAAGAGCTCTAATATTCCATATGCTAAGAGTCATTGTCAGACCGTGTGCATCTACAAACAGCATGCAGTCGCAGACAAACGACTGAGGACAGAGCAACACCTACGTGATTTCTTGTTTTTCATTGTCCCGTTGCACCTGTCTCTTGACGCCGACTACTTATCATCAGTAACAACACGTCAGTGATTAATGCTGATGTTCGGGCCGCCGTACAACTACGTAAAAGTTAAAAATATACTTTAGAGGTAAAACGGAGATCTTGAACGGAGGTCTGATCCGTGAAATCTCCGTTTCCAGGTTCAAATGACAAACTATTACAGCCTTGCAAATAAACAATCTAGGTACACGCAACTGTATGACACACTTTGAATCTTGGTATTCGTTATTTCTATTGTCACACTTCATTCACTATCCACACGCGTCGTCGTCAGGGTCAGTCACATTTGGGTCACCAGACTCTAATGGATGCTGTCTTTTTTGACGTCTCCTCTTTATTAAGACACCCGTTAACGGCCACCTATATATTCTGTCATTGAACCAGGAGCTTGACGAAGAATGCATAACCTGTTACACGATTAATTGACCTTCCTAATACACAAACTAGCCATCCTTCGGCTTTACATACTTCCCTGACCAGATGTATAAGTGTATCTAGCTTCCTTTCCAAATGACTCATTTTGTGGGGTAAAAACGGACGAAACTATGGTGCTGTCAATCGGACCTGTAGATTTGCGTGGAACCTGTTTCAGGCCGAAGTCACGGTAAACAAGCCTCGCGGATATTGGTTTCAACGCTTTTTTACGTCCATACTGTACTACTTCATTATCGGGTCCAGACATTATGGCGCCCCCATTTTCAGAACAATAGTTTGCACCTAATAACTGCAATGCGCATCCTGTTGGGATGTGCTGAATAGAAAAGGTAATTTTACTTCGTTTGTTTTCCGGATGAGGTCATTTGAAAAGCATGCGAGCTCCCCAAATACTCCTCAGTTCGTAGTGATATCCTGGTGTTAAATACCTGTGTAGTATCCACTTTGGGCAACATCTTTTGCATCTCCACTGTACTTTTCATTCGGTTGTTGACAGATTTCTATTTGCTAATTATGAGCGACGCCCTGTCATTTTTAACCCCACTGCAGTCCGGTAGGATACTGTGTGAATTTCCCTGTTTTTCTGGAATTCTCCCCTTATGGAGAAACTGTTCGAGGAATTCTGCCGTGACTGTCGATCCCCCAGATCATTTGGTGGATTCCATATGAGACAGTGGGACGAGTGAGTAACCAGTTCCAACTGTTGAGGCATGCTGTTTCTGTCGCTGGTTCGAGCCCAGCCGAAGCCCTGACTTTTCACACTTGGGTTTCATTTGAATCATCAAATCTGCCAAACTACTCATTGGTAAAAATCATTGCACGGACTGAATGTGTTTGCAGTTCATGAGTGGGATAAACCAAACAAACTGGGTAGAAATTTCCGGGACTGTTCCCGATCACCCCAGGCTCACAGTTTTCTTCCCAAATCATGGACGCAAAGCATTTTCGTAAACTGATGGAAATTTACCTTTCTTCTCATGCAAACGGATCAGACGGTGATCTCAGCTGTTTTGTATCATATGGAAATTAGTACAGTTTCCTTTTGCGCAACGCAATTGCAAGATGATTTGTTCTACTTTTAGGACTTTGTTTGCGGTGTATCAAACAGTTCACCGCATGTACACCAACCAAAACGAAATTGTACGTTGTTTCAGTTTGCATGAGGAAAATGAAAGTTTCTTGTATACGTCGTCAGTTCGGATTCCTTTGCTTCTGACCCAAGAATTTCATCGCTTCTGCAAACTTGCTTGACCGTCCTTCTGCTGTATTTTCTTCTGTAGTATGTTGTGTGGTCTGAGTATTAGACAGCCCGGTATATCTCATCGTTCGTGGATCTGCTCCTGCGGTGATAGAAACCGCCGTTTGTTTTGTTCTTCCTAAACTCTCAGACAAATGTTTGTTACACTTACGCGATATCTTTTTGGTGGATGGTCTTGATCGTCGTTGCTCGTTAGGTACAGGTTTCTCTCCTATCAAACCAAGCAACTCTTAATTTGGTCGTTTCGTCACGGATCGTTCAGAGGTTCCGTTGTCCGTGTATAAAATAGACGAAAATCTGGTGCGCTTTCCATCTTGACCCGCGACTATCAGGGACTTGACACGCATTTTCGATACCGCCCCTCGGCTGTATTTGGACAACCTTTTTACTGCAGTTTCATTTTCCGACTCTTCTTCGTTCATACTTTACCCCGGTTCATTGTGATCCCTCAGGCATATGTTGGCCAATTCCAAACGTTTCTGTTTTCGTATCACTACTGTTACTAGTCAGCTGCAATTGACAGGTGCTCGACTGCGTGCGGTCGGCATGAGACGGCACTGATTGTCCAGCATTTCTTGTATTATCATTTTCTCATCTGCACTCAAGCTGCGATCAATCCATCGCCTCGCAGCCAATGTTGCTAGTAATAGGAAGGGCAACATCAGCTGACAAACCAATGTCAACGTCACTGAGACGTTCCGTAATAGTCGTACACTGCCGGGGTTCTCGGCTAGTTGCCATAGACCGTTGGTGATCGAGTCTACTCGTAGCCGAAATTCGTTGAGCAAAAATGTACCCGACACGTGAACCCATGGAGTGCTTGTACGGAACATGGATTCTGTGGCAGGCATAACCAGGTAGCATGTGTCCGGTTTAAATGCTTTATGATATGTGTGCGCCTAAACAAACGTGCCACCAACTTTCTAGATTGTGTGTCCGTTTATTTCCCAGACAATTTGCTTCGCTTCTGGACATGTGAGCGCATTTTGCAGAGCGTTACTAGATCCCAAGTTTGAGTGTAAATAGAATGGATCGGTTGCGTGCATGGTATATCGAATCACACTGACGATTAGACTGTAAAAGATTGTTGTCCTTCTATGTTCTCCCCGCTGAATCTAACAGATGTAAAATCCTTGATCTCCGTCCAGGATACTTAAAAATATGAGATCTGTCCCCTGTTGATAAGGAACGGTTGTGGGGAGCAAAGACTCCCATCTGCTTTGCTCATTTTTCAAGGGATGTCCACTGTTTTTAGCGCAGTTGTTTGTGCCTGATACACTTTTGATTAAGATTCATAGTTTTTCACGGGCTTACCATTTTTATGCCATATCAAGTGGAGTTTTCTGTTTGTAAATCCTTTACTGCGTACGTTAAATTTCCCCACGATCGTCAGTCTCTTGGCCAGCCTGTATGTTGTTGTGCTACAGCTCAGCTGTACGCGTTCACCCACCTCTATTCTCTGCACTTGTTTAAACGACCTTAGACCTCTTCTGTGGTCCTCCTCTAACCGAGTTTCTATTTGCTTTACGACATTTGTTGGGTAGCGAATAGGCTTGTGATCACAGTTATAGTGACAATCGCTTGTTTGTTGACTCGGACCACTGCACGCTCTCCCGAACGGGAGGTCTTTGAGTGACGGATTGTTACACTCCCGATATCTTACGATCACCCTTTTAGTACCGTTCAGTGGGCTTCCAGCCTCCTCGTGGTATCCGTGTTCCCCCCCACCACTTACCCCATCCAGGCAAGCTAGGACATTGTGCGCTCATCGCACAAACGGCTCAAGATTCCGCTTTAGAGTCCTAATCTTCTGGATTTTGACACCTCTCTATCAACAGCTGTTCATTACTGAATCCATCGAGACATTTCCGGATACGGCACGACACACCACGACTACTTGTGGCCGAACAGCTGAGTGACAGTTTTGACCATGTACCCACTAAAATTAGTGTTTGAAGCGTAGTATATGGTTGTAATTGAGGCGGGAACTAAAGTTGCTCTTACTAAGTTCTTGTCACACGTTCGCAATTGTTTATTGGCCGTTCTTCTCGGTCCACTTGAAACCTTTTCGATCACAACTTGTTACATCCAGCAAAGCCGTCAATATGACAATTTTCACCTAGTATCTTGGCCCTTCCTCCCATTTGAGTTTTACTACCCGTATCCAGTCGTCTCATTTTCCATTAATGTCCTCGAAATTTGTTCCCTGTGTGCAAATAAATAGGCCATTGGGTGGAAATTCAACATTACATGCGTTAGTTGACAATGCTGCCTAACCAGTCTCAGGAAAATTCGGTCGGAGTAAGACCTGACGCTCCTGCTTATTTACCATACTACCACAGAGAGAAGAGTGAACCCTTATCTCGCCCAAAAGAAGCTGGTTGCATAATGCCTAACAATTACCGTAACCACCTACTTTTGAACTTACACGTTAAACATCAATATACACAAACAGCCGAGATCTAAGTGGGAGTTCGGAGTCGTCTGCAATACTGGTTTCCACTCCCGCGACACTTACTTCAGGTGCACTTACTCACACTTCACTAAACTGCACTTACAGAGGTAACTAACTACAATAGTCTCGCCGCTGATCCCCATTACTGGCTGTTCATTCCAACCACCGACTCGGGGAGTCAGGAAAACCCTAGTTCCAGGAGCGAACCTGATCAGCAGTAGCTAACCGACTGTTGACCAGGTTTATCTCTCCATACCATAAGTTAGCAACCCCAACCCTGGATAACGGGCTCACAGAATAAGAGTAAGGTCAAGAGATATTTGTTAAGGAACTCAGTTTTAGCACGGAAGATGCAACGGACGATATTTGACCACCTTAGAATACCCGATGAAATCTAACGGACTATCACAAAAAAACACAATAACACTTCCGACATACTATCGTCCGAGCGACGATTTATACCAGACAGGTCAGTGCCCTTACCAAATCCGAAAAGAACGCATTGAAATGCCTAAACAAATATGCGGACAGTGTCGGCCGTCAACGAATGATGGTCGTCTTAGACGAGGCCGCTTACACTGAAGAAGCATGAAAATTGTTCAACCATGCAGCAACTTACCGCCCAACCACGTCGATCTTGTCATAAAACTAGTGGACGAAGTCAGCAATCCACTAAAGAATGTTTGAATATGGGCGTAGCTATTTTTGGTAGTTAGATTCCTCCCCGTTCCCTTCCTGTTTTCTTCTCTCTTCCTCTATAGGGTTTGTTTTTATCTCTTCTTCATGGTTGTTTGGCAGTTAAGCATCGGTGGTTCACACCGATGTATTATTGTCTGTAATGATGATGATGATGATGATAATGAAGGAAGGGATAAGCCAACAAAAAACTTGGAAAATGCAAGCATCCGATGCAAACATCGTTCAATTTCACAGCGTCCCACTGCGATTGACGGTATTCTTACCAGAAATTCCCACTTACAATCTGGCCGAAGACCGTGAAAAAGACTACGTTACTTCCTTGGTGAATCGCAACAATGTGTTGACAACACTCAGAAATTACTGGACGGACTGAGGGTTGTCAAAATGAAGGAGCAGGGGGTCATGATTCTCCTGGACGCCACAGCTGCTTTTACACCAACTGACTCCACCGTGATCCAAGAAACACTGTAAAGACTACTTGAAGAGAAGCGCAGACCAAATAGGTAACTGATACCGCGGAGTGTATAAAACCGCATGGAAATGTCTCTCCGTACACTTCAGACTCAATGGCCAAAGCTATGAACGATTAAAGGAAATCCCCATGGGACTTCCTATATCCGGAGTCATCGCTGAAACAGTCATACAAGGACTGGAAAAAATCGCGTTTCCGAAGATTAGACCAGAATGGGCACCATATGTCGTCGAGATACTAGCTCCTCAACAACATTCTCAAAGAGGCGATCGGGCAGTCGGAACATTACTCACATGTGAATTCGGCCGGGTGTTTGCATGCAATAGTTCAGTCGTGCCTGATGTGAAGTCAATGGCACAGTTATCACCATGATTGCCTGATGAAAGCGTGGCCGGAGTTTCTACTCCGGCCGTGGCAAGTGTATGCACCACTGACGAACTTTAACAAGGGCGAAACTCGAGTCTGATGCTTTTTTTCGACGGGGACCTACTGGATGGTCTGTGGGAATGCGACAGTTGACAACATTTGTGGGTGATGTTCAGTTTGTATCGTCAATTATATCAAATTCACCATGGAAATTGATAACGGTTACAAACCATTCTTCTTGGACGTATCAGTCAATCGGAAACGTGATGGAACACTGTAGACTTCAGTTTATCGAAAATAAGCACATACGGACCAACTTCTCAGCCTTCATGGTTTTCACCCAAATTACCTCCAAAGGGGTTGCATCCGGATTCTGTTTATAAATACATGAACACACTACAATACCGTAGAACTCAGAAGGAAGAGAGGAGAGTATATATACCAGGTTCTTTTTCGCAATGGATATCCAATAAGTTTCACGAGGCGCAGCCCGTTGCAGAAGAAAAACTGGGGCTCCACAGAACTATCAGCAGAATCGAATTACTATGCTCCATATCACAAACACAAACGACCGCCGGTCTCCTGTAACTCCATAGCGTCACGATGGCACACAAACAAACCGCAGTCATACGAAAAATACTATCAAAACCGACATGTCAAATACACCAATAAAGTGAACTTTATACAAAGTGAGATGCAATTAATTTGAAAAGCACTTTGTCGGCTAAGCTTGACGAAAACTCTCTGTGCGAATACATGAGCTGACCGTTAGTATATGTGATCAGTTTTTGTCGATCTCATTATCACTGTAAACATGTCGACATTATGGAAGTCCTTGCCTAAACAAGCACCAGATGTGCTAAGGAGTTTATGGAAGCCTAATTTTCGTCAATCATTTTAATAAGTAAACATCGAATTGGTCAAAATATGCAAGCCAACCTGAAGAAGAGACTCGAGGAGACGCGCACATAGACTTTAATGATCACTAACCGCACTAGTCAGTATGAACATGTCCAGGGTCGACAAACAGTCAGATGGATGGTCAAAAAAATACCTCACCGACTCGTTCGAAATATACAAAGCAACTGTAAGTAACCATTCAGACTTTGGACCAAAAGCAACAAAAAAATCATTGCAATTTTGTTGGTCTGTGAACAGAAGAGATTCGTCCCTACTGTGTACATTCCTTGTTTGCCTCACCAATCCGACCTTCATTCCAAGTGCCTTATCCACCCCGCTTTTGCTTTGTTGAACTAATTTGTCGGTAACCCTCTTGTTAGAGGAACCCATTTTTTCCGTCTGAAACCGCCTTCTTCTTCGAGACGATCCTATCCAGTGATAATAAGCGGAAATGTAAACATTCTAGAGATGGTCACCTTCACTATTTTTTTTACCCGCTATGCTCATTAGTGGCTTAGTGACCTTGACTGCTTTTTTGATGTCTGTCCTTCAGTTTTCTGGTTGGAGAATGTTGGTAGGTCACTATGCACCCTATAAATATCATGCAGTTTCCACCTTGTCGCACACGTTATCGGCGCAGAACATAGTTGCTTTCTACACCCGTCTTTCGGTTTGTCTTGGGCGCAATTAACGAGGACCGCCGTGTGAGTTTCGAGACAATGATCTGCCGTGATAATTATCTCAAGAAGGAGGATCCGATTTCTTATCAACCGTCTTACTACGCCGTGGACAAACCATCGTATTGAGTCAAAGGTTGACAACATGTCTGCAGCACGGGTAGGCATTCTGTACCTGGCCTACTTGCATGACGGCTCACCTTTGACCTTGCTGGTCCCGTTAGGAAACCATCGCTTTTGTTAGACGATACTGTCATCGTGAGCAGTTGAAATTTGCCTATCGTAATTACTGCTGTATTTTCTTCAGTGGTACCGTAGCATTATTTAGCTCCAATATTGTTTTCAATTTGGGAATCTGTTTTTGAGCTACGCGTAATTCAACGACCAGTGCAACTAGCAGTAACCAATCAGACTTCGCATCCAGAGACCAACAGCAGCAGGAGACAGCCAATAAGATTTCAGGTCATCCTGCCGTATCCTATAGAAACGAGCATTTGTCGGCCTTCGCAAACCACAAAGCCCAGGTCTATACTCTCGCGTTCTCATGCACTGACTGTATCACGTTTTTGCTGATGAATCGTTTGAAACATAAATGCTACGCTGGGCGATCAAGTGAACACAAACGATCAACCCGAGCCCCTAACTATTACCACTAACAGTCAAAGAAATCAGTCACCTTCTGATTGCCATTCACGTATGTAGAGTTCATAACTGGACTTAACAGTTAGTAGTACAGATTTAGCGCAGCGTCACATTGTATAGAAGGATCGTTTAGCGATTGGAATTAATAGGACAGTTGCTACGTTTTATTCCGAATCACTCGCGCAATCTGAACATTACTTACAAGTGAATTTGGCCGGCTGTTCTCATGCGATATTTCAGTCGTGCCTAATGTGAGCTCAGTGGTGCCGTAGTCAAAACGGCTGTCTCATGAAATCGTGTTCGAACTTCTGGTCTCGATCACTGCAGTGAAAGGCAATACTGGCGACCTCCGAGGAGTGCGAAACTCCTTTTTAGTGCTTCTTTTTGAAATGAGCTCACTAAGAAGCCTATGGGTATGTGACACCTGCGGTCGATTTTGAGTGATGTTTATATCAACCGAAATCTCCTATCTAATAAAGATCTTTATTGCCTAGTTTGTACCTGCTTCATCGTCTTACATTATTCAACACAGTTGACTTGGTAGAGCTACAGGCATCCGCCATTCATCGGAAAGTATTGATCTCGGGTCCAGCAGCCCCTCCGCTAAGTCTCACAAAAGCATACGCAGTTGGGGTGTACTGAATACGTCGTTGGCTCATTTGCTAACTACGAGGTCTCCTTCGTATCCCTCAACTTTCTTAATGAAGCTTCAGACTATCATCATCACCACCAATGTTTCTTGGTTATACTTAACTACTGTACTACCATGAAGAAGAAAAAGGGAATAAAAGAAGGATAATGACCCTAACTACCAAAAATAACGCCATCTAAATTCAAACATTCAACATCAGAGTGTCTGCACTTTGCAAACTAAGAACCGAGCCGTAAATATAAGTGTAGCTTCATCAGTAAGACTGGTGCCTTACGGCCTTCATTGCCGCCGATCATTAACTGTCTTTACTTCACAGATAACCCGACCAAACACCGACAACGTTTGCGCCGCCGAGCCAGACTGGCCGCCATCTCTCCTAAGGTCTTCAGTCACTGGCTCTGCATGTTTGATTGGCATCGGGTATGTTATCCAAATGGGCTTGCCTGACGCATTCACCATCAGATAATTTATCGGATCACACCAAAGCTGATTTTCGCCATTATGCTTCGCACACTAAGCATAAGCTGGTGTTCGTGCGTTACCTAAACCTCCACATTTTACCAGATGTCATTTGACAGGGCCGCAGTTTGGAATTATACAGAAATGAAGGGTATCTCTAGGAAATATGTCCATAAATCAATCATTTGCTAGACATCCGCATCTTTATGGCTTTTGACGCCATCCGAATCGGTATGACGCAAGTTTTTTCAATCTGAACTCCAATATTCACTCTTGTATTACCCTGATGTAAAGTGTTCTAATCCAATGTGAATACGGAGCATGAGAAAATGCTTTCAGGTAAAAGGCCTCAGGACGCGGAATGTGTAGACAGTATTGCTTTGAGCGGGAATGGAGGGTGGAGCAAAGCATCTTTGAGAGGCTGACGACTTCCGTTCACCTTTTATGAGATTCGCACCTTCTACATGCGAACTTTTCAATGTCAAACTGGTACCAGACTTCGTCCGCGTTCATCCTCTTTAGTGAGCTGCAAAAGAGGAACCACAAAACTTGCCCCCTTTGGGAGTTGTGTCACCTCTGATGTATTGTAGCCTTGTGAGATCATCGGTTTGGCTGCTAACGCTCTAGTCGAGGATGGAAAAACCCTGCCAACTAACTAGCATTTGGTCTCATTTTACAAGCCTTCTCTGCCCTGTTGTGCTGTGTTCATTAGAGGTAAACCGGAAACGACAGTTTTGTGTTCGTATTTTGGGCACGCTGCATGAACGCTTTATAACTCAGACTTGCTTCGGTATACTGTTTTCTGGCTGAGGTCTGAAGAGCAAAGAGCCCTTTCAATTGGGGGTGCTGTTGGACGTGATGAAAGCTCATTTTAGATGGCGTTTTTTTGTGACTCGTGACGTGGTGCTAACGTCAGAAGCTTCTAACGGGTGGACTTTAAAACAAAGTTCACGGTTGCGCACAACGTAAACTTTTCAATTTCTCAGATGTGCCCAAATTATTCATCCCTGTCACTTCTTTCCCACAACAGACGCGGTTCGCCTGCATGTGGTGGGCACCTTAACGCAAGTACGTCACTCATTTGAGAGAACACATCTGGAGAACCGTGTGTGTTGGCTTGAGACCAAACACGAACGCCACGCACCTCTGCCTTAGACACTGTGCGCGTATGTCAGCTTCCGTTGCGTTAGTTTACCCCACTGTCGGTGCTGTACACACCTTCGTCCTCATCACAGTTACTGGTCATACTTGCGCTGATTGCCTTGTTGTGGGCTTATATCTGTCACCGTAATCGAAATCCTCCATCACTGTTGTTTTCGTTCACTTTGTCCTAGCAAGCTCTCTACTAGGGTAGAAGAGTTTGATCACAGAAGTAATCATTTTGCTGTATGGTAGAAGGGTCAAGTCATTTCGCGAAACAGAATCAGAGAATCAACACAATGAATAGCAGCATTACTTTTAGTTAGTACGCTTTGTAACTGATGTGTAATTGAAATGTCAAGAGAGTCGAATGGAATGTCTTATTGTGAATTCCCAAGAATGGTGCAGCGCTCACGTTAATTTTTACATTCAATGTTCAACGGAAAGATATTCCACTGGTTTCTCTCTACAGGATGCAAACCGATGTCTCCTCTTGCCAGACTGTTACAGGAGAAAACAAAAGAATTGACGAGAGATTTCGTTCCAAATATTTATGTCTGTTACGGTTACCCATGGTTGACGAATTTTCAATAACGAAGCAACATGTTCCGTTATATTTGACGCACTTTGATTTACAACACAATACGGTCATTGTGTCCTCTAAACAGCTGCTCATTCTTCAGTTTTACGTTTGCACAAAATTCGTTTCTAACCATTTTCTTGTGCTATTATAAGCTTTCGGTAACCCCACAACCATGCATCACGTTAGCTTGATTGCACCGTACATCAGTTGGGATATCCTTCTTTAACCAGGTTAGGTCATCAGACGTAGTACAGCCGTCATCAGCTATGATCCCCGACAAGTGTGACTGCTTTGGGCTACGTAGAAGTAGTATGACTCGTAATTGGCAGGTTACATATCTCGGGCCCCTGTATACAGTGAACTCTGTCCACTTTCGACGATGTCCGCTATGAGGAGGAAGTGGTGTCATTTTGCTGCATCAGTGTGACAAAAACTGAGGAATTCTTGGAATGCTTATGGACTTTTGAATTTGTTCACGATTTCACCTGTTGTTCATTCTATTTTTTGTCTGCAGTAGTCGGACCAACTACTGTGTATGCCAACCGTGTTTCTCGCACTTAAGGCCTTAAAGGATACCACTAGAGTCCAACTAGAATCACGAGGTGGCCAAGTGATGGTGAAATTTGGGTAGGCAGAACCTTGTTTACTTCATTGAATGCAGTCGATGGGAATCGCCTGCCCTCTTGTGATTATGCATTTCTCTATGTGGCAACATGTTGTGGTCACTGTTGGATTTACATTCGGGTGACTGTCAACTCTGCTAATTAACCCCGCTGTCCTGAATACATTTTGTGGCAATTTTCTCCTTACCGCTCAAACGGCGGTATCATGCTATCTTACTCAACAATAAATGTGTACATGTATATGTGTGCATACGTCTGTGTTTGTGTTTACAAATTAATTTCGTGAACCCCGGCCTACTTTCCAAATTATCCTGTAAGCTTCGACTAATCAGCGACTATTTATGCACAACAGTTCGGCTGTAATGGTTTTGACATGTCGTGTTCTTCATACTATAATGCTGTTGTTTTCTCCATTCTCAAACTCAGTCAGTTTCGTTGTCTAGTGGACGATGCATTGGCTCGACTGACGAGTTTGAATCTGCAAGCTTACTGGCCCTGGCTCACCGATACTGGTCTGCTTTGTCTCGGTAAACGCCTTGGTCGAGTGAACCTGGCCGCGCTGGTCACGGCGGCCGTCACCACTGGGAATTCCGTGGCGCCATTCAATTTGCTTCGTCGCCTGGAAGCAGAGGAAATGCCACAACGTCGATTGAGACCTCGTCAGCTAGCTGCACGCGTTCGAACATTAAGTGCAAGCACCACAGTTGTCGGTCTGACGAGCTGTGATCCCGATGGTGCCCAGTCTCGTACTGCTCAGTGCTCCGACCACGCGGATCTTCCACCGGACTCTCGCTGCGTTTCGCAGATTCCCGACTCGCCCCAGTGCAACTCACCAACTGATTCTGATCCACAACTTACCAGTGGTTTGTCAGGGGACTTCTTGGAGGCTTATAAGGTTGCCTTTCCTCCATGTCGCTTGCGACGACTTGATATGTCCTGGTGCGGCAATTATTCGCAGGTCTCTCTGAATGTTTGCTCCCTACTTTTTCAATTTAGTGCCCCTTAATTTCTCCGATGGTTTTTGTTCTGAGTTCTGCTTCGCTATGCAACTGTGGCTCTCTGTTTCGCTCGTTGAAGGACTGGTTTTTCGTCTGCTGGGTACCGTTCTAATCTTCAGCTCAGGCCTGAGTTACTTGTGCCGTCTTGCTTAAATGGCTTGAGTGTATTGTTATAGACGATCATCTGTGAGCACTCGTTACGTCAGTCATTTGGAGATTGTAGTCGTTTCGTTGGCTGTTTCAATTCATTTGATGCCTGCATGTAGACGACGTTGCAAAAGAAGTCTTTATGAGTCCCATGCTCACCAGGTATTTGGGTATCTACCACTGGTATTTCGCCATCTCTCAAATAATGGGACTGCATTTATTTCCTCCTGAATGAATGAACTGTGCGAAAAACTGTTTCTCATATTTGTCACAACCTTGTTCGTATACGGTTCAGGTTTTGAATCCACGAAACCATCATTTTCATCAGAAATATCGGTTCTTCGTATTGTTGCCTAACTGATTAAACGGCAAGGAAACAGGTCCTTCAGCAACTGTGAACTTTTGGCTATCAGTTGTGATGTTCCCTTAGGTACAGGACTTGAACTCATCCAGTTTATACTTGTCTAACTGGATATGCTCCGTTGAACGATTTTGAAGCTCTAGCGAAGATCTATCGGCGTGTCAGATTAAAAGCTCGTCTGCCACTGCGTGCCGTCTAACTGCCTATTTAATTGTTTCAGTACCGTAGTTGTGCATAGGCTTAGTAGCAGAGCACATTATGTACTGATACCCAAATCGCTACGGCGTCTGCTCTTTTTTGGCCCTCCCGTGCAGTGTCATCAAACTGGACACTATCATCAACGATTCTACCTACTGACAGAAATTCTGCGATCTATTCGTCAGACCCGCCATGGCTTTGTACAGGACAAAGCAATGAAGAGTAGTGATGATTGTACCTGAGGTCTGATTGTTTTGTGCTCTTAACCTGGGAACATAGGAATTCAGCGGTTTCAGTGTGCAGTTCTGTCAATGGAATCCATTGATATCTAGGAACGCGACTACTGTTGGCCGTTTTTAGACGCCGCGGTGCTTGAGTAGTCGAAGGATTGTGAATGCGTCTGTGATCTGCTCACGACCAAGCTTGCTGCTTGCGGTATCATTTATGTTTTCACACAACCTGTGACGTAGAACAATCGGTAACAGCTGAGGCTCATTCGAACTCAACGTGATTTTTGCGTAGTTGATGCCGATGTGAAGATCCTTCTGAGAGCTGCGGGGCGCAGGTACTTTCAGTGTACTAAACCTTTGAGAACAGATGGGCATTTCTCTAGTAGACGCATTTCCACATTCACTTAGAGAGTTTAAATACGACCTTAAAACCAAGTGCCTTGCAACTTGGGCTTCCCTCGGGGTGTGCTTTTGTAAGGGTTTCGTGTGCACTGACTACGGAGAACAGCTGGGTCTACAAGACAAGTTCGTTTGAGTGGAAAGTTGGTTAACTTGGGATGGTAGATGTTTAGCCCAACGTTCCATGCGTTTTTCCATATTACGCCTTGTCTGCTTCATAGATTATTTTACTATTGTTGGACCTCGATAACGTGGATAGGACGCAATAGTCGTTTGAGATTCCCAGCTGCATTTACTGAGTGTGTTTGTTTCATACGGCTTTCGCGACCCTGTTCTGAGCTGTCCGCGAGGTTGCACTTCAAATGGAAGCACTTTTTCATTGCTAGCTATCAGATATTGGCTACTAAAAGGCATCAGATATTTTGGGGAAGTGTGTAGAACCACAACGGTTCACGACAATTGGGTCTGGTTAACTGTAGTTCTCTTTGTAGACGCACCATATGTTGATCGAAGCTACTAAATCGGTGGTACAGAGGCCGGTCTACCGGTAAGGTCGTTTTGACATGTCTGTTGAGCTTCTCTACGCTTAGCTGTTCGAACTTACCATGAGATATACTACCGAAACTCCCAGGCATTGAGCGCAAACCAGCACATGGTCCGGATCGGAACCACTCAGTCAATATGAACGTCGGCTCCACACGTAAATTCATCATCTCTAACTTCTGTGATTAGCTAAGACTTACACTTGTAGTGTAGGTGATGAAAGGGTGTTTCGACTGACAAATGTTCGTACTAGTGAGAGGCGAATGATAGCCTGTACTGAACTTCAGGAGTATTTGCCTATTGCCCGGACAATAACGGTACCGACTGAATAAGCCTCATTTGGGAACAAGCAACCACGTCGGAGATACCACAGTGATCATAGTAATAAGCATTTGACAATGAACTGTTGTTTGATTGCAGGGGTTCCTGTTGGTATGCATACATTAGTCATCGTGAGTGTAAAAGGTGTATGTGGTCTAAAAAAGCAGTAAAAGTGGAACCAATGTAGCTCGATACGTCTGCAAAGTGGCTGCACCCAGAGGATAGGAAGTTAAGGCCTGATCTTTGTCAGAAGCACCGCAAGCCAACCACAGTAGTACCGCCAGGGGCTTGTGAAAGGAGGCTAGATACCATTATCAGTGGATGTGGTATATGCACCTGCAGTTAATCAATGCGTTGTGTCAATGCGAATTTAATGTTGGCGGCACTGAGCAAGGGTCGGTGGCCTTCTACCGTCAGGGACCGAATGCCATGCTGGTGAATGAACGATGAGCCACATTCATTCGAGGCTAATAGATGAAATTACCGCTTACAAAACGTGATAAACCAACTGCTTATTTTATTGACGTAACATTCAGGCCACGAAATCCTAAGTAATTTGTGACGTTTGACGCTGTTTGTCATGGGAAAGCCTCTACACTATTTGACAAACTGAATGAGGTCATATACAGGGTGTAATTGGGTCGCTCGTCAGTCAACTTACATGGCAACTTGCCTCCCGTATTTCATCCTTAAGGAAGTTTGTCCATACTTAAAAGTACTTGGAAAGAAAGGTCACTAGCATCATGTTTCGCACACTTTATTCCTTGACAGATTTCGCTGCATCCGCACAAGTAGTTTTGAGAATTTATTAGTTCGATACAGTTGAATTCAAATCGCAAAACAAGGTTTCCTGTCGGTTGTCATTCGCCTTGTGGTACACTCTCTATCAGTGCTAGAACGTTGTGACTGCTTCCGAACGACCGTATTCTTCTTGTGCAGACCATCAAGCTTGTATAAATCCAAGGTTCAGGCGGAGATTTTCTATCGTCAATCAAGTCATCTGCTTGAACTTTTGGTTTCAATATGTTCACGATGTCGGTGAACCTGAGGTTCGTGTCTGGAGAAGTCTCTACATGAGATCAATTGAGCTAATTTTGCGTTAGTGACTCATGTGGCGTCCATCAATTGATCGAACCTAAATCTGATACTGGACTTGCTTCGTTAGAACCAACGTAGAACATGAAATTTTATTTAGGGTTCACAGGCCAGACAATTTCGGCCGGTGGGTTTGTAGGTTGTCGATCCTTGGCTTAAGTTGGTTGATTGTACACAGTCACAAAGTCGGTTGGGAGTTGACTACTATTCCGATGCTGGAGTCGGATTACGGAGTTAACTTAGCGACCTCCACTACAAACCTTTGGTCAAGTGTCTGACCTGCATGACACTGAAACGAAACAGTGAACGAGTCACCGGAAGGTCAATTTGTACCCCCTTTGGATGGGGCACAGCTAACCAGTTTGTAGAAGGCTACTTTGGTGCGAGACTGTTGTTCGTCAGATCTCCATTTATTGACGTGCCTGACATTAGTGATTTAGTTAGCGTGACCAGCATGTTGTCCTGTTTATTTCGGTCACTATGTTTCACTTCCATGTTTCGGTCACCTGCTTCTAAGGCTTGACGAGTTGGCGATGAAGTTGGTTAACTGTCCGATTCGATGCGTCATTCGGTCGGAAACGACCTTTGTGAATGCGTCAGTATAAAGGATACAACAATGGTGAACAGTGTGTCGGACGCTGTTTGACCTTTTTGGGTTGTTGACGTTTTCTGACTGTAAACGGTATGGAATATTTTACGCAGGCTTTGCTAGATGTCGGTCTCCATTCAAACACTTCGACGGCGATTGACTGAAGATGATTTAAAATGTAGATGGTCCAAGATTATATCTCTGCTGTACATCAAGTTTGGGCGAACAATCGTCGCCTATGGTGCACTCTCCATTTAACCCGAGTCGTTTAGAAAAACAAATCTACTGGAATCGCTATCCAATTTGGCAGCCCCATATGCCCTCTTATATTGCTGCGGGTGATATGTCACTGTCGGTTGTTAGCCAACAGACTGACAGCGAACTGGTAAGAGGGTCGCAGCAACTGAAAACAACGCAAGATGTTAACTGTAACATTCGATTAGTTTATTCATAGTAGATGTGGTGCCAAGTTTCTCTTCAGTTTTCATTCCCACTAGATGTTTGAAAAGTGGATCTGGAAACAGAATGAGTCCTCAGGATGTGCCTGAACTATGATGACGAGCATTACCTGATTGAAATGGGGGAGAGTTTCCCGGGTCACATATGTACCCATCTGAATCAGCCTAGCCAATATTTTTGTCTGTCATTTTATATTATCTATTCCTCTTTCGTGAACAGATCAACCCCAATACATTTGGAGTGTTTCTTGGGGATTCCTGCCGACATCTGGTCACACTACGACTGTCAAGTTGTAAATTTTTGAACGACGACTGTCTACTTCATGTTGTAAACAACTGCCCACGCCTTCAAGGTTGGTAATCGTTCGCTTGGCTACTTGTTTCTATCTGTATGGTTTCGCCACACTTGGTGTTCCTTATTCCACACGCATCTATTTACTGCCATTTCACAAAAGAACACCTGTTCACTAGTTTTTACTTATCAGATCCATCAGTTTTTTCTTCCAAACACAAATACGATGTGCATGGAAACGCTTATTTACACTAGGCTGTTTTCAAACATTCTACACATGTTATTAGATGTCGAATTCTGTAACACATATGTGGTGTCAGGTAACACTGTCAGGCTGCGGAAATCTAGACGAAAGTGGCTAAACGTTTTGAATCCGAGTTTATGTACTTGGTATCGGGCGTTGTTACCACTTAGTTACCACAAGCGCAGTAATATGTGAACGCATTTATGTAAAAATCTTTAAGATGTCATTACCATAAGTAGTAAGCAGTACAATGTCAAGATAGCGTCCACCTGAGTCTGTCGTCGACATCTCGAATGATGACTGGTTTTGCCAGTTTGCCACAACCGTCTCAGCAGTATGAATCTCTCGTTCTTCATCAAAAGCTCCCTAATGTAATTGGTCTCAGTGCACTGTTTGTGGAGTTTGTGGGTTTCCTGTAATCAGTGAAATTGAGTGCTTTCTTTGTGTGTGCTAGGACGACGAAGTATTGAATGCGGGCCAATCTTCAAATTCTAGCGATTGAAACAGCCTGCTCAGGGTAACCAAACCCTGCTATTTTGTGACGTGATCATTACAACTGAGTCCAATATCGGACAAGACTTAACAAATACAAAACTCATCAACTTAACGCCACATATTTGAAAATTTCGCACCGTAGATCAGTGGTCCATACAAATGCACTTCCGGCTACTCGATCTGGTTGTATCCACTTACTCTTGGGGTGGGTATATGCACGCTGTTATTGTCTTGTTGTATGCCGGTCAGCTTGTCGTGTGATGCGAAATAGGGTTGAACCGATTTGTTTTTGTGTCGTGTAATACGACGTGGACAGTCAATTGACGCGAACTAAGCTATCCAGCCACGTGAACCACTTGCATCAACTCGTAACTTTATGTTCAGGTTGAGGGAATATAATTTCTGTCACAACAGCACGTTAATTGGTATCAACATACGCGCAGCGCTTTCTGACTCGCAGTCCATAGAGAAAGAAGAAAGTACCAGGCCTATTGGGAGTATATGTAGACGCGTTTATGCAGTAATCTTCAGCTGTTGATCAAATCGTTAAGAATATGAGAGGTATGTATATCCCAGCTCATAGTTACTTTGGGCAACCGTGTTAACCACTACGCGGTCGACTTCAACCAGGTTCGTTCTGTTATTACGATTCGATCGCGTCTGACGTGAGACCAATGGTGCGGTGTTCAACACGCTTTTCTCACTGGGAAAAGGCCTAGTTCGAATCTCAGCCTTTACATGGGTATGCACCACTGGTGACCAATAACAAGAGCGAAACTCGAGTCTAGTGTTTCCTTTTGAAAGCCAATACGAATGTGGTAGCCACGGTCGAATGTTTTTAATATTCAGTCCATATAAACTAGGTCCCCGACTACGCACAGTAATGTTAACGAACAAAAACACTAGTTTTCTCGGAAATCCATACTGGGATATTGCGTCCGATCCGTCGAGGCCGTGAGCGACGTATACGCTCACTAAAGGTTACCCAACCGAGCGATACCGGAAAAGGCGTGCGAGTACTTGAAAGTGCAGTGAGAGGCGAATGACAATGATACTTACCCCAGCCCGCTTAGCACATGTCGACTTTATCGCGACTGGTGCACTGCATAAAAGGCCGATGATCAGAGCAGTGGATATTCGCGAAGGTGTGATGGAGTTGTTCGTTTACCTTCAATCGACGAAAGTGCGCTTCCGTTGATGCCGTTAGCATTTCTTTCCTGAGACAATATGCTGTGACCTCTTTAAACGGTCCACGTGATTTTTTTAATAAATGCACACTTCCCAACTGTGAATCCAGCTTGTCTTCTCAATAAGCACTAAAGTTTTTCCATCCGAAGGCCAGTTCACTCCACAGCTGTCCTGCTCATGATGCACAACCTAGGAACGCACCCTGTTTTGTTGAGATAGCAATCCCGATTGCCCGGGAGTATAGCCCAATAATCATTCCGCATTCGGGCCATATCCATGAGTGTTTTCCAAGTGACAGAAACCCGCTGTAGCGATTCTGCGGTTCATTAGTGGTACGAACATTAGGCTCAATCGTTGTGTGCCTTGTGAGCAATTTACATAACGCGAAGACTATATTGCAAGCATTGTTCATGAACCCTGGTCTGGTTGCCACTTTTGCCTAGGTTTTCGGTTTTGGTGAGTGGTGCACGTGTGTTGTGGGCTTTCACGGGATCTAGATAACCATCCAGTCGAGAGTGCAGTTGCATGTTATCGTCAGCATTACAGAACGCTTCCATCAGGTTGCATGTGCTCGGAACCACACATGTATGCATTTTCGATTCTCAAATTGGCACCTGAATATCGCAGGTTTCTTGTTCACTCAGACGGTTAAAAAGCAGTTTAGTAGCGAACGTCGCAATGAAGTCTGAAGCATATGTGATCTGCCTCAATTACAACCTTTCGAGGTCTGTTTAACTCACTGTTCATTCCCCCTACTGTCTTACTCGCCAAGTGGCCTCTTGCCTGACAGCCTTTGCCTGCAACATTCCATTCCAGAACTGGATCTCTCCTCGTGCACAGGAATCACAGCCCATGGATTTCTCACCCTCAGTCGTCTAATTCACTTGAAATGGCTTTCACTTTATCGAACACACATTACTGATGATGGCCTGCTCAGTGTGTCCGAGTTGTGCCAGCACTTACAGCACGTGAACTTGGGCTCGTGTGTGGACGTGCAAGACATGGACCTCGTGCTGGATCATCTCACCCGCAGCAATCCGTAAGTATCATTAGATCGTCTATTTTCACTATGCACCCACTTGTTTGACTCAAACGGAGGAGAAAAGTGTAGTAACACTGCTTGTTGGAAAACGCGTCAGAGCTACGCCACAGGGGCTCTAAGTATAGATATGACGAAACGGTCATGTATGGCAATCATAGCATTAGAACGGGTCACGGCTCAGACGGTGTACAGGCATTCGATCGCACGTCTGCAAACTGACTGATTAAGTGAAATCATGCAGATCAATCCGCCCGTAACCGGATCAATGGATATGACACGATTCCTCTTGTCTAATTTGTTAGGAGATGCACACACTCTTGCCAATTGTTTATAAGAGTCTTCTTTGACTTATCATAATCTACTAACTAAATTCATTTCCAGCTTTTAGATTGTGGAGTGTTGATAACCATGCGGCATACTGGATTGCATTTTGAGACCGGATACTGTTAGATAACCCACAACTGGGTAGCGGGGGCATACTAGGTAACCATGGTTGGAACGCCTGATGTGTGGTTGTTACTCGGTCTTTGTTATCAGTGATTTTTGGTGGCCTGTTGGTTAAAATCCGATTCCCGACCTAGAGCTGTGCTTCAACACTCTTATACCTGTGGTGGAAATGTGCTCCACTCACCGTCTATCCAAGCCCCGACGCAATAGAATTGCTAACAAAGGGCCAATCCAAACGTCATATTAAGATACCACATCATGATTGGATGGACAGCTTGAATGTCACATCTTGCGTCGTCCGCTAAGTTCCTTGTTCTGTATTGCATCAATCAGCCTACAGTTTGTAACTTCGCATGTACCATTATGGTCAGCCATTGACAGACTCTATTTCTTTAATACTGATGTACATCCGTAAATGCGGGTTCTTGTCCCATGAATAACAACTGCCTACTGCAGCCAGTTGGTGGTCTTCTTATTACTTACGCAGGAGGTTTCATTTCAAGCATGATTTCAAGGGCTATTCAGAGTGGTACATTATCTTCGTCCAGACAGTCGAACGGTTCATTGTGTTACACAGAAGACTTTTTGTTCTAACGTTGAACACTAGGGTTCGAGGAGGTGTGATGTGTATTGTCTTTGATCGTAAGTATTTACATGTCCACTTGACAAGCTCCATGCTATTTACACATTTAACGGACGCTTTCTTGTTGTCTCCACTGTGAACCCCGTTAGTAAAGCATATCTTTCATGGTGAGCCAGCCGATTCTCGTACTATGCGAACATGTGCAAGTGAATTGGATTATCCCAGTCTGTCATTCAGAAAGACCTGTATTCAACTTTTGGTACGGATATTGTTTTAACCTTGTCAGTCGGGTAAGCTATGAGAAGACGCAGACTAATGTACTAATCCATTCTGTACTCCTGTCTTTCGTAAGCATGTGATTGGAATGAGCCAAAACAAGGACTCGTGAATGACATGGCGGACGCGTAAGCCAATCCACGTTCTGTGCGATAACTACAGCTGAACCCACGACACGCAAACACGAATGTGTAGTTGGTTTTGAGCACGGTGGACAAGCTGTCCTCGGTTGATCAGAAAATCTTCATAATATTTTAAAACTCGTGAGTTATGAGCGTTCATTAACACAGTAATCCACTGTGCAATGCCAGCTTAGTGACCTATAACCGTCAGTTATTTCGCAATGAAGGACACGGCGTTTCGTAATCGCTGAGTGTCACCTGTCAGGCGTTGTGCTAATATATCTCTTCCCTCGGAGTCTGCTGTTTTATGCTTCTTCCCGTTTCTCTAGGTTTCTAGAATGCTCAAGCTCTTTCTTGTAGTTGGCCGATGAATTTTTTGAACTTTATTCCTTCGACCAACCTGTTACCTCCGACAACATCCTGAACACTACTTTTTTATTGCTCTATCGATGCAACCGGTTGTTTGTATGGAGCACGCACTGCTGTTTGTCCCTTACCTCTTTTGCATATTTCTTTCATTTTACTCACACGCTTACTTTCATTTTTCATGCTCACTCTTTCAGTGGCTTACGATCGTTGAACCTCTGGCGTTGTACTACCGTGTCTGCAGTCGGGATAGAACATATTGCTAATTCGTGTCGTTTGCTGGAAGAACTTGATGTTGGTTGGTGTCTCACTATTGCCCTCACACAGGAAACGAACAACTGCATCGTTCGGTTGGTACAACAATGTGGATGTATCCGTCAGCTTCATCTGACAGGAACGAGGTTCGTGTCTTGTTTGTTTTGTACGACTCTTACTGCTTGCGTTATGGTTCTTTTCAACCGTGTGCTAACGTAACACAAGGTCAACTAAAGTAAACGTTTAACGCAGGTCGAATGGCTTGTAAACGCATACGTTTTTTCAACCTCTTCTCCTTAGTTGAATCGGTTGTAGACAATGCGCCAAAATCGCTGTAGGTGAAGGGCTTCACTTTGAAAAGTATTGGAAATCGGAAAGACATGAATAAGCATGTTGAATGAATGCTGGAGCCCTGAATAGGAATCCGGCCAATGGCTCACCCAACCCTACCTGTATTTCCCTATAGTAAATTTTCGTTTACCGACCTCGTTCTAGACGTCAGTTGATTGGTGGCATCCACAAATGCCACCCAAACTAGCGGAAAATTAGTCGCCATCCGGAATGTATGACCCAATGGCGATCTGTGACACGCACAACTAGATAGCCGCATGGAAGCACGGCTCTCAGAATAACCTTATATACTGAACCCCTACTTTTTAGGTTAGTTTCTCGGTCACCGGCAGCGGCTTATTTCGGCGAAAACCGTGCTAGCTTCGAAACTATGGGCATCTATTTCCTTTTCCATGCCTCTAGCATTGTAGTCTTCTGTGCACACATCAGGTCATCAACTTTCATAACTTCACTTCCCAACATTAAATTTACGGAGACACGGCACTGATGCGGAATCGTGCATTTTGCAGATGCAACATGCGTTACGAAATAAATAAGAGTGTGGTTTTTATGCTCCTCGAAAATTTCCAAACAGCCGTATTTTTTTATAGTCGTAGTAAAGATCAGTCTGCCTACTCTCCAAACCTGGACCTAGAGTATAGGTAATCATCGTTGTTCTAACTTGAGCTCAGTTATTTGTAGGTACTTAGTAGGGCCCCTTTGCTATCGGTCGGAAGGAATCTATTAGTTATCCATCGTAAAATGTGATGCTGAATTTTCCTTGGTCGTTCGTTGCTCGTTCTTCAATGGTCAAAATCCTCGAGACTCTCTTTGAGACACTCACCTGAATGATGATCCTCAGTATTACGTCATCGTGCACTCTTGGGGTGGACCTCCTATTGGTCTGCGAGCACGCTGCATTTTGCAGCTGCCGTTTTACATTGTCTACAACTACAACTGGTTGTTACTGAAATAACGTTACTGTAATGGAAACATACTAACTCACTGATTGCATTGCCTTATTCATTGCGGTCAAACGGGGATGGATAAGCTGCATGAGTACAATAGTGAACGACCATCACTTCCGAGTTGGTAACCAGTGGCCCTCGTGCTAACACGCGTAGTAGTAGGATGATCGGCATTGTCACAACTTCACCATCATATCTGTTGGGAACTGTTAACGTCCTATCCTAATAAATGTTTGCTGTGAACCCATTCTTCCCCTCTTTGCATGTAATGTTTATGGTATGTTAAATGAGAGAATCGGTTCTTAATACAGTTTTTTGGTTCGATGAGATAGGCCGGCCGCCTCTTCTCGGTCAGCCCAATCCTTGGCGAAACTGGTCACTTTAGGGTACAGAAATAATCATGGGGAAGTGTTTGTGAGCGACCTCGGAACTGGGATTTTCATAGTTGTAACTCGCTTGATTGGAACAATTTGTTCCCTTTGTGAAGTTGACTTAGACAATGAGAAGGCGAAATCGTGTGATTTTCCCCTGAGTAACATTTCGTACACTCATTTTACTTATCAAATCGTTTGTATTGTAGTATGAAAGGTGGACGGTTGCGTTGATAGATTCTAGTTTTAACTGCTTTGACGTTACCACTTGAAACAGTTGGTGAAGTGCGTATGATTTGGTAACTGAGTGCAAATGTGACACTTCTAACCTCCTGACGTGGCTTCGCAGCTCAGCGTGTAAAACATATATCGACTGCGGGCATGTGACTTTTTTTAGCTGCGTTGAATCTGGCCGATGCTTAGATTTCTTTCGATTGGCTGTCATCTATATTCTTTGAATGTCTGTCTCGTGCGGTCGATTTTCTCTGCAAGCCTGATCTGTATTATGTTCGTTCAAGATCTTTAGGACTGGCGATCTCCAGCAGTTGTGTCACTCTCCCTTCCTTTCCCAGCATGGTCAACCTTTGGGGGACTGATGGTCTGGTAAGCAAGTGCCTGACCCATAACATGAAAGCCGCTAGTCAAGTTTGGTTTAGCTCGACACGAAACCGGTCACTATCTAGAATTGATTGGATCTTCGGTTTCATCAAGTAATTTCGCCATGATAAACTGTCAGACCAAGAGGATGGAAAACATATTCACATCAATGGTATCTGTATATAGAGTGAAGATCGTTCTTTCTCCGCAGCGTTCAGTAGTGTATGAGTTCAGCTCGTTCGCCTCAAACTTGGCGCTCCCAATCGGTCGATGCTTTTTATTTGCTCTCTATTTCGCCCAGTCTTCTAAATTCGGAAGAACTGATCTTTGTCGGGCGGCGGCTCGGTACTCAATTGGAACAACTGAATATCAGCGGTTCCCAGCATGTGACAAGCAGCGCTGTTGCCCTTCTACTCAACCATTGTCCTCGTCTACGACTACTAGACATTTCTTTCTGTGCGCAAGTGCAATTGCACAGCGTGATCCACTTGCGTCAGCTGTTCCCATTCTGTACTATCATCTCTGCAATTCGTGATTTGACTGCAGATGTGTTTGACACAGACGTACATCAAGTGATTGTCGATGAGGTTGTGGATGAGCTGGAGAACCCGTTCGCTTACCTGCGGGGTATTTTCGTTCCACCAGCCCTGCCAGGCCGTCCGGAATTGCTTGCACTGCCCGCTCCGAATCCCCTGCCAGCCATCGCAGGTCCGTCGGCTAATTAATTTCAGAAGTCTATCTAATTATCTTATTTGTCTACCATGCCTTTCAAATTTGATAAGCATAGATTTTCAGAGTTACTTTGGCCCATTGAAGATTTATTATCTTTTTCGATTTATTTTAAATTGGCTTCATTCTTTCAAGTAGCGTATATTTATGCAGCTTGCTTTCGTGCACTTCCTCTTCGCTTGAGCTGGAGCTGTGGCTTTTATTTCAGTTGTATTTTCATTTTCGTTGCTTCTCTGAAGCTTGCGCGAAATGAACACACTTTTTAATCCGATTGTTCGTCTTCTTCAAGCGCTGGTACATTACGCACTCTACTATCGAGTACGCCTCCCACCAACCAACAACGATGCTTGTCTGAAAATCGAATCCAGCTAATCCAACGAGTAGAAATTCCCGGTGACACTTGAGGTCGTGATTTCCCATGAGTTCAGTATTGTAGCCTAGTTTGACAGGAGTTTATCTCGACACTTAAGCTCCTCATGATTCCGGATATTTCACTCTGTAGAACAATAAAAGCATTCACGTTGTCAGTTATTCCGTTTCCCTTTGAATACACGTTCGAGACCTTATGAAAACATGAGGTTGTTATTGTTGTTTTGCCACTGCAGCCTGCTCTTGTAATATCTCGATCATCGCAGTTTCAGTTCATTGACAACGTGAACGCTTGCAGTGACCTTGGCGAAAGTAGACTTCAGCAGCGTCGGATAAGAGCAAACAAGCTGCATTGGGAGCGGTAGGCTATTCACAAATTTGACGAGATCAGTCTGTGTACATGAGTTGGCTACTGGCAAAGGTTATTGACGGAACTAGGAAACGTGCATTGGGATTCTGCTTCCTTTAACCTTCCTGGCGGGTTTTTGGTTGGACTTTAACTGTAGCTGATGGAGACTGCAACCACGGTAGTTAGGCTTATGTCATCTCCTTATCTCGGTTTCTGATAGCCGTTATTTCTACAGATCCGATATTCACATTGGAAGTCGAGCATATTTTCGCCTGTTAAAGACATGTTTATTTTAAATATGTTTGAGACCGATTAAAAATCCGTAATTCCAGAACAACTTGTAAGCAATCCGCATTTCGGTTTATTGTTGACGCTTCACTTCTGGTACCTGTTTCATCAATCCAGGTCTGTATTTGATGGGATTTCGAGTGGTCTAGAGGTAGGCACCTAAACGAACCGGAAAGCGATCGGACATGGCTCAACTGTGTGTAGACCGGAGTTAAGCGATGACAAAATGAAAAGTGGTACAGAATTGAAACCAATATAGACGATCGGACAGATTAATGCATGATCATGAATCATAATATTGACCCGTTGGAAATGTCATTCCATCCAGTCGATGCCAGTCGCATTGATCGATTCAAGGCGAAAGCACTGCGTGTGGGAGTCCATCAATTCGATGTACAGCATATTTGTTGGTTGTATTTTCATAACCTACTTCACTACTCTCACCCGTGTACTTTTGAATTCTCGTCTAATTACCTCAACATTTTCTAGCCTCGGGGACCACCGTTTGTCATAAAATCACAACTTGTCTGATGTTCGCAACTTCAAGTCTATTCACCACAATCCAGTTTATGCTGACATCACAAACCTAGTGTTCCACAGAGCCTTGCGTCTAAGTACATTTACGAGTGACCAAAACCTAGCACAAAATGAGACTTTCGTTACAACAAAGATTATTGTGAACAGTTTCCTGACAGACGATTAAGATGTGTACTCAACTCAGTATCACAGGCCCCAAAAAAATGAGAGGGAAGTGCTGTTATATCATCCAAGGAAAAGGCGTCAGATGCCAATCATATAGTCTTGAACGAAGTAAGTGTCATAAATGTGTATAAAAAGGTGAATGTTTGTGGTCGCGATACACCATAAAAAACCCACTCATTGAGTGGACCAGTAATTGTGAATACAAGGTAGGAAACAAGGGTTGTTCAGAAGTTTATGTTAGCGGGCGGCCTGTTACATTAGAATTGAAATAAATGAGCACTGAGAGAACGCTAGGAAACCATGCGAAAAGTAGTTAGAGTGCCAAGCTATCGGATTTCACAATCGTTGAACACAGGTGATGGAATTGCTCAAATTGGTCTTGATAATCCATCCGTCTGATTATATTGATCTCATTTCAGTGATTGTTGAAAATAGTCCTCTACTTGTCAGTAATCAGAATATCACCAAGCAAGTCAACTGTTTTTGTGCTTTCAAATTGGAGAGAAGCCACAATCGTGGGGTAACTCATTGGAGTTAGCAGGACACTTAGTGTGTCTCATCTCAAGGGAGTCGGTGAAGTTGACCATTACTCACAAGCAACTCTAGCTGAGCGCTTGCAAAGGATCAATCAATGGTGCCTAACCTGAAATCAATGGCGCTGTGGTCAACATGGTTGTCTCACGAAGGCAGGGTTGGTGCCCTGGTCCGGATTGTTGCAAGGATAAGCACTACTATGGGTTTTAAAAAGGTGAAACTTGAGTCTAGTCCCTTTTCAAGTAGACTCAAACTTGACTAAAAGGTCTATGGGCGTGTTGCACCTACGATCTTTGGTGAGTCCCCCACTACTCACTTTTAATTATAGAGTTGGTAGCTAGTGTTGGTCGTTCACAGAGCAATGTTCTGAACTTGTTCAGATGAACAATGCCACAGCAAATTCACTGTGATTGTCCAGGTAGCGAGCATACGAGGCTAGTTGGTCACAGCTTGTCTATCTGCTTGGCGTGGATGCTAAAATACCGAACCAAGGAATAGAAACTAATCATTCAAAATCTGACCGAAGTACCATTACATAATTGGTCCTATCCGAAACAACCTCGCTAACATTTTGGGGACCTCGTTAAGAGAAAAAGCTGGTTATCCGTGTTTGACGTCTGTTCAACAAACCCAAAACTTTTACCTGGGGGTGGTGATAACCACGAATAGCATTTCGGATCTGTAAGACCAACTGCCAGTTCCTCTTCTAAACTACTCTCATCTCTGACATTAACATGCAGTTCACTTCCACCAGTTTTCGTCGGTCTTTCATCTCACCTCACGTCAGCCATATCTGTTCTTTTCTCTATAATTCCTAGCCAAGTGATCACATTGAACGCACCACAACTTCGCTCAAGACTGGGAGGTATAGAACAACAAACGGGGTAGTGCAACAATTTCGGTTCATTGCCATCTCACTTCAGTCGGACAATTTAAAAGCAGGTTGTCTGTTTCGGAAAACCACTTAGCGTTTTTCGACTAATTCCGACCGTACCTATTCATTTAGATCAGTCGCACCATCTAAATACTGACTCGGTTCAATTGAAGTCGTGGCGCTAAACGAAGATCACGCAAAATTAAACATAATGTAGATATGAGCAGTCAGAGGATGTTATCCAAACCGGATATGCGTAAATCCAACATCGCTTTTGTTTGTAATTCAGGATCCGTTATGCAGATTAGGTCCGGCATCAAACAGTATTCGCTGAGGTCTCTAGCAATGCACCACAACCTACGCTGGGCCTTCTGGCAGGCGCACCTGGATTATCGGAAGAAGTGAAGAACAGAATGTATCAGCAACGATTATTCCCACATAAGCGGAAACTGAGGACGTATCTGAAGACTACTGAAATACAAGCATCAGCCAGATACTTCCAGATGAGATCAGAGCTGTTCTCATATTAGTGAGACTCAAAGGAAGAGTGGTAAGACCATGTCCACTTCCCAAACCCTACTGTCAGACTATAATCTTTACCGAAATGAGGTATACTAATAGTCTCTTCCCCTTTATTGTTTAGCTGCTTGAAAGTTTTGCACAGTCAGGTTGATTAACTTTTTTGCAACTGTCTATACCCCAAAGTTTATTGACTTCCTGATGGACTGAGACGGAGATTGCTCCCAACTTTGGTTCAGATCGGTCGATTGGCCCAAAGTCTTCAACTCTGCGCAGCCAATGACCCACATCCATGTTGCGTAGTGTTCTTAAATAACGCATTCATTTGAGCAACTGATGCACCAACAGTGAGCAACTTTATTGAGTCACTCTTGGGTTATTAACAAACAAGATAGACTAAACAGTATCAGCGTGATAAGAAAGGATCTTTGCAAAAAAAATAGTATGGTCTACGACAATATACGCTTACCACAGTCTGTTGCAGGCCACCAAACAAAATAGCTCAAACCGTTGTCACTTTTAGCCACTTTGCATCAGAGCCCTGACATAGAAGTGACCCATACTACTTAGCTCAGTATGGTTACATTTCGTTATAAAACATGTGCTACGTTAGTATTGCCGGCAACATGCATCATTTACTTCTACAGAATGGATAATAATGGTTTGGGGAGGTCTGCTTGATCTAGCCCTCTTAAGTATTTGTGGTTCCAGGAAACTTCAGTCAAATAGCTGATTCGGCAAGGACTCATAATGACCTTGATGAATGAACCCGTGCAAAGATGTTGACAGTCAGTTTGGTTTGTAGTATGTGATAACGTCATATCAATCAGTATTTGAAAGGAATGGGAAGAACGTTTCAAATGCATGTATGCCTTGATGTGGCTGGAGTGTTCGATGTTTGCGATAGGGAGCATTCCGTAGATCAGCGTGTTATCAGCGCGGAAGTCTGCATTACGCGATGTTTAGTTCGCTACAACATCCGCGCCCCTGTTGTCCACACGTCACCCGTCCAACCGAGGGCACGTGTGTCTCTCTTTCCTTATCAAGCCCCGAACGACCTAACTGTGTTATCCACATAATCAATTGCATGACTGCTTGTTTTATCCACGACTGATCGTTAAATGCACCGTGATTCTCGTGTTTGATCAGGCTGCGCACTATTGCCGTCACTTTTTCTCATTCTACGCTTGGCTGACTACGTGTCAAAGCTTGCAGTTTGACGTGTATCCTAAACTGCAACTCAGCCGAATTTGCACACTTTATTACGCACAAGAGCTGATGTTGAACTGGCGGTCCACGGTCATACGTGGCCAATACCGTAGTTTCTTTGGTATGTGACACAGAGGTTATGGTTGCAGACATGTCAGGCTGTACTAGTTTCATACTCTCTTTTATGAGAGATATCCTCTACTCATATTTTCATGCTCGCTTACTATTCAGTGCATTCGTGGATTTAATTGTTCCCCTTTTGCCGTCTACCCATGAGCTTGAAACCGCAGCCGATTGGAACGCAAAACGTATGGCGTAAACCAGGTGTTAAGCGTTGTGTATCTATTTGTTCGCAGTTCTCTGCACTCGCGGGCAAGTAGTCGTTTTAGTTTCGTCCGTATTGTTTCTACTGCCGGAAAACCGCTTTGTTCCTTGCGCATTTTATCGTTATCGGATGAGAATTTTTCTTGATGAGCGCGCGAAGTATGGGAGTAATGTTTTAGTTTCATCTGCCTGCGACTCCCCTTTTGTACTGGCAACCAATGAATTAAAAATGAGGTCGAACTGACCACTAAGTTGTTCTGCCGTTGTAATTGGTCCAACGATGGTGGTGTTAAGTTATTCATTCAATGGGCATTATTTCTTCAACTATTTTACATTGTCTCACTTCTGGCATACACACACTCGGAGTTCACAGACTCACAATATGGGGCAGTTAACTTGGACTCCAAACTAAACAGTTGAACATGAACATTTTAATATGAAAAATTGAGGCAAGTCAAATAGGTCATCAAGATCATAGACGTGGGGTGGATGACAGTCTACTGGAGGGGGGTGGGAGTATTAGTGAATGTGTTACACTGTTTCTTGGGCAATCGGCACTGGTCACCAAATTGAGCCGGATGAAGCCTTCTGAGTTATCTACAAGATTCGTCAATCCCACTTTAGAGCTCTCAGATTGCGACTGTTATCGACAGCCGAGATCATTGTCATCAGACTCTACAACCCCTGTCTGTGTTCCCAAAACTAGCTCGTGCAAACCCTAAATCTCCCTTGACCAACTATTCCACAGCCACTTTAAAATCAAGCAGGCGTGAACCACTTGACACCGACGACTCTAAGTCTTACGGCCTGCACGAATAACAGTGTAACACGTTCACCAACACTCCTAACCCCCTCCAGTAGATTGTCATCCGCCCCACCTCTATGATCTTAGTGACCCATTTGACTTGCTCTAATTTTTCATATATAAAACGCATGTACCCTATGTAATTGTGAAAGCCCGATGAAAATGACCCAAAACAGCTGTTCGCACAGCCGACTTCTTACGAACATTTATGTTGCAAGTTCTTACATCCTTTCTGTTGTGTACCGGATAGTCAATGCACCGAATAACGCACAGGTTGCTAAACAGCTCGTCGAACAATATATGAAGGTTCTGCGACTTGCAGGCTTTCACAGTTATGCCTCCTGTACAATCTGTTCAACCAGTTTACCTAGTTCCGGCGTCACATTTCTTACTGATAGCTGATAATACATGCTTGACTGTTTGTTCACATGTGGGTTATCGATTACAGAGCGCTATACAAACACGCAATTCACATGTACCTACGTACTTCGCTATGTCAACTTTAAAATTAGCGTCGCACTAGACTCATTTTGTATATTCCAATCAATATACGGCTCAACTAGTCTCACGTACGTCTTGTGTTCCACCTGATGTTGACTTATTCGACTGCTGATTAGACCAATATACACACTCGTCTACTAGCACTGACAAAAATAAGGCCAAGATAGTTCCTATTTCGAGGTGAAGCTGTTTGGTGCACGGCATGCTGATATCTAGTTAATTTGGATGAACACAGATTGGTTCAGCATACCAGCCATTGAACTGACTACGCAACAACAGCTCGTAAGGACATTGATGTGATGTTTCAGGGTAACATACACTTTTGAAATCACTGATATATCCTGAGCAAGTCCACAGAGGAAGAATGGAATATACACTCTGCAAGATACGCACTTTAGTTTTTTCATCGGTTGCACCGTAATTTGTATGGGCCCTAGTTATGTTTGAGCAGTCGAATAATGTGCAGTACGACTCAGAGATGTGGACCCGGCAACAATCTCCGGAATCCGAAAGAAAGAGTACCCAACAGGTGCGCCTCCTAAGAGAATCCGGTAAGCGAGCGGACGTAAAACAACGCTTAAAACAGCCAGAGTACTGACTGATTGTGCGGAGGGCCTCGTATAAGCGCACTTCCAGCCGAGCTGCTCGTCCCATCGTCTCTGTGCATTGGCCACCACAGTCCATGGTCAGTAACACCGGGCTTCAGCACCGGAAAAATAGGAATGCACTAGTGTGTACGTGATTAGGTAAATAGAGGTTTTGCCCACAACGCGTCTACTTTAAAAATGATCCCGATAAGCCGTGTTCTAAGAAGCCTCGCCCAAGCCATAAAGCATTAGGCTATGTTGACGTCGGATTGGAACAAACCGATGGGGCCTATTCATGCGCCAAAAATGGGGTTTCCACATAAATCCATTCAAACAGAATATTGCTTCGTCAGTAAATACTATTGAACGTCTGTCACTTTCCGGTAAACACCACGTACAAGATGATAAGTTTGTTCGCATCCAACACTCGAAGGTCGTGTAATCCGGTCTCCCCCTAAGGTTGACAATTGTAGCTTGTGAGTATCCTGTATACAGTGGACTTCGAACTGTTACATTTTTGAGTGGATCTACAGACGCTCCTTTAGGGGTGTTTATCACAAGTCACAGAACATCAGTGTCAGAACAATCATCTGCTGATATGCGCCTTTAATTAATTACTTGCAGATCGTGAACACTGTCCCGTATTCAAGTTGACCACCACTCACATTTGATTGCAGCCTTCGCATTCAGATAGACTTTGCAACTAGCCTCTTTCGAAAAGAAGCACTAGACTCGAGTTTCGTTCTCATTAGAGCTCATCAGTAGTGCATATCCTTGCCACGGTCAGGATTTGAACTCCGGACATTCCAATCATGAGGCAACCGTATTGACCACTGCGCCATTGACCTCACATTAGGCACGACCGAATTATCAAATCTGAACGCTCAACCACTCTCGCTTGTGAGCAATGATCAGGTTGCCCGATCGTCTCGAGAG
>QNGE01001194.1:128089-149209 GCA_008508345.1 Paragonimus westermani
GTAACTGTGTCTCCTCTCGAGACGATCGGGCAACCTGATCATTGCTCACAAGCGAGAGTGGTTGAGCGTTCAGATTTGATAATTCGGTCGTGCCTAATGTGAGGTCAATGGCGCAGTGGTCAACACGGTTGCCTCATGATTGGAATGTCCGGAATTCAAATCCTGACCGTGGCAAGGATATGCACTACTGATGAGCTCTAATGAGAACGAAACTCGAGTCTAGTGCTTCTTTTCGAAAGAGGCTAGTTGCAAAGTCTATCTGAAAGCGAACGCTGCGATCAAATGTGAGTGATGGTCACCTTGAAAAAAAACCAGTTGATTACGTCGTTCGGCTTTCAGTTTACCGACACGCTGTGCTCCTAATCGGCGTCCAGCTATGTGACCTGGTCTCAGCATGATAATTCGCGCGGACCATATCGTGTGCGGTTGTCGCCTGGCAGGCTGAAATGAGAAACGTATGATCTAGCATAACTTTACGTGACACTTAAACAATCAGTGAGACAAACGAACAGACAGACAGGTACATGGAACCAACTAGTCAAATTAAGCCCCATGAGTCCGACGTGCCTTCCGTGAAATGAAGATTTCGGTTCTAAACCGTCATCACTCCAAGTGCAACCGGAAGCCAATAAGGGTACTCGTGATAGTTGCTCCGCTTCTGACAAGAGGAAATCCGAGGATAATACCTGCTTCCGTTACAAATAGCGGCCTTCCTAGAATGGCGGAAGCGTCCTATGTGAACTTTGCATCTGAACACATTCTCATAATTCAAACACCTGTTGTGGCATGTCTAATCTCCCGGGTTTCTTCCAACTTACTGGCATTCGTTCATTTGGGCAAAGGTAACAGTCTTGCGTTTTTCGTCTCATGCGCACAATTTCAATCATCAGTCAGAAACCCCACCAACGTAGTCTGACACTAGTTTTTTCTAGGTCACCATACCAGTAGAAAACGATTGTGAGTGCAAATTTACGCTAAGAAGAAAATTATACATTAGAGCACCGATAATGATAATCATTATCAAAATGATGTGAAGAATACAACGATCACCTCAATAAAAAAAAGCGGAATACGCTGTTGGTGGCCTATACGTAAATTAGATAAAAGTTACCATTCTCCAAAAGTCACCCCACATTACTTATCATCGCGAGCCAACAACGCGGATAGCACAACAGTTGTTCATTCGAAAGGCCAATCCATGAGTAATGTATTTCAAGAGAACCACAAACAAAGACACTCATCTGCGTACGACACCAGTCTCAGAACGTCACTGTTGCCGCAGACGCCAATGCTTAGTTACTTTATGTAGCAAGCACCATTTCATCCGATGGTGCACTCCAATGTTCCTTCTTATATTTTCCCGCGGCCATTTCGAAGTCCAAATCCATGCTCATACCTCACTACTGAGTAGTAGTGGTGTAAGTAGTATAATGCGATCGTTCGTCCTGACTACAAAATATGGACATTTTGTTCTTCTATTCCCCACATCCCTTACCAAATTAAGAATACAATACATGACTAGAAAAATTGCAGCCATTTTGTAAGAGTGGTTGTATATTTGTTTCGTGGACCCTAATTTTTGGGCCCTGACACAAACTGAACCGCACGCCCAAAGAAATAGATCCGAGAGTCGTGCAACGGAGGCGGGTAGATCAATCACAGATAATTGCTGCTACAACGTCTAATGGAAGTGTTGTTAAGACTGCCGCCAGTACATCTCGTGCAAGTGCGCACAACACAAGCACAAGTGAAAAAGTCGTGAAGCGTTAATATGAGAAACCTATAAACAAAAAATTAAACTTGTTCACCTCGAAAATCGGAGCAGTCCTTTGGATTCTCCGCCCGAGGAACTAAGGTAGCTAGTGGAAAATTCAGGGACTAATAGCTCAGGATACATTGTGCTAATGTATGTAGTCTCCGAGACAAGTTAGGTTGTCAGGGATTTTATTGCAGACATCGATACCGTGACTGTTGTTTAGAAATGACTCAAACGGGAGGACGAAGTGAAAAGATTGCGGATTATGGTGATCGTAGAAGTGATGAAAGTGATGACGTTGCAGGAGGTTGCTTGCTGTTTATTAGAACTGGGGTTGGAGACACATTTGTAAGTGACTTCAGGTGCGTACGCAATGTAAAAGTAGTTGGTTCTGAACTTCACCTCAAAAATACCCTACGCGTAATGTGTGTGTGTAGGAAACCTCAAGCATCTGTTGACAAAGATCTCACGAAAGCTGCATCTAGCAAGTGCTGGTGTTCCATTGTGGGGGACTCAAAAGCACCTGAGATCGACTGGAATGTAGTACTGATGCATGACAAGTGCAAGGTTATTCAAAAACTACTAAACGCGCTCTGAAGACACTAACATATATGACAGTCGACTGTCGTTTTAATGGTCATCACCCATCCATTCTGAACTGGTTACTCTCGACCAGAGGCACGTTAGGTCAACTCTGTCCCAGCCTCTGGAAAAGAGCGATCATGTAGTGGTCACAATTTTGAGCTTCAATGAAGTGTGCATCTCCGATTCTAAATCTCACGAGCGGACTCAACTCAGAGAAGTCAGCACGAAGAAAAACTGAACTAGAGAGGGAAGATTCATCAGGAGCTATTGGCCTGCTTTGCATATAACGTCCTGATCAAAACGGAACAACATGCACCGCGAACAAAACGGACAAGATGAAATTCTAGGCCGTAGTACAAAGGAACGGCACGAAAAACCAGCCACAGCTATATTAGAAGCCTGGTCCAATTAGCGTATAAATCCGAGGAGCACAAACCAAAGAACGTAAGAGAGAAGGAAGTACGACCAACAAGGAGGGTGGGTGGGTACGTAAATATTATGAGGTGATCTTATCCACGACTGTTGCGTAGAACCCCAAATGTTACAAAAATAATGTGCAATCGCAGGCCGGGATCCGTGAACAGGTTGGAAGTGTCTTTAGAGCGGGGACACCAAAACTGGAGGAGGATGAACAGACTGAGGGGGCGTTTAATGACTTCTTACACTGTGTACAGGAGGGATGAAGGGGTCTTGCTATCTGAGAGGAACAGAGAAAATGTTGACGTAACTTGGGAGTATGTTAGCAAGGAGTTGGAGGTTCTCCTGGTAGACAAGTTTGCACGGCCAGCTGAACTACACACAGTGATGTTGAAAATGATGGCTGATACACTGGTATTGCCTGCATTATTCAACAAACTGCTAGGTGAAGCAGTCGACCTTGAGAGCCGGAAGCATGTTGTGGTCATTCCGTCGTTTGAAAAAAATGATGGGGGACACGTTCCTAATTATCTTCCAGTGAACTTGACTGACTAACTGTGTAAAGGTCTATACAGGATAATCAGGAGGATTGTGTGACTATCTTAGCTTGATTAGCCCTGCATAACACAAGCTTTTGACAGTCAGGTGGTGGTTGACAAGACCCTTACTTCCGTTGACAAGATCACTGACGCCTCGGATACAGGTGGAGAAGTGGACTTAGGCTATCTCGATTTCGAGAAAGCCTTTGAATTCGTTAATTATAGTTTTCGGGTGGCAAAGCTGTGGTAGTGCTTCTGAGAGCTGTGAGTTGAATGAAAACTCTTTAACAGACAGGACCATGCGGGTGTGGATCCGCCATACTTGTTGTGCTCCTACTCAGTGAAGGTCCACAGGGTACAGTTCTGGGCCCGCCGTTTTCCTTTATTTATGTAAATCATTTGCCGGTGGGATTGAATTCAGACCTCGTTTTGTTTACAGATGATGCCAAACTAGTTGGGTCAATTACGGAGGTTCCATAGTGGCCAACAAGCATATGTCAATGGTTATCGACTGAGGAGATAGGAACTGGAAGGGGGTTGCTGAATGAGAGAAGACTAGAAGACGTTACGCAAGTAACAGATCTAAGGGTTTTGTTCAGTGCCTCCTTTTCTCCTTCGGTCCAGTGTGTTTCGGCTGCCAAGAGGATTTAGAAGTAATCGTTTGCGCACTAAACCGCATTTTCCAGTAGTAAAAGTGGAGTGTTGGTACCCCTATACTGCGGCTTTCGATGCTTGCCTCTGGAGTTTTGTTTGCGACCATGAGGACCATACTTGAAAAACGCGTACAGATATTGGGAAGGGTTCAATGCCTCGTAACGAGTTAGGTGGGGATAGTGAAAGACGTGAGCTATGGAGATAGATTAAGTATATTAGGTATCTTCACATCCCACTGTCGACGTCAGGAGGGGGATCTAGTTAGACTATATAGAATGGTAAGGAGACTTTCAGATATCGCCACGGGTCAAATGATAGAAATGAGAAAAGGACGGCGAACGAGAAGCAACTGCATATTGCTACAGAAAGTGGGAGGTAAAACGGAGTTAGGTGAAAACCCCTTTTAACGTAGGAAGTTGTACTTGCGAAAAAATTACCTAACGCAGTTGTAGAAACGATGATGGCGAGCGAATTTAAGGGGACAATGCACATATGTTAAGAAAGCTTGTTTCGGCAGAAGCAGTATAGTGATGACGAGCGATCGCATTATGCTACTCACACCACTACTACTCAGTAGTGAGGTAAGAGCATGGATTTGGACTTCGAAATGGCCGCGGGAAAATATAAGAAGGAACATTGGAGTGCACCATCGGATGAAATGGTGCTTGCTACATAAATGAACTAAGCATTGGCGTCTGCGGCAACAGTGATGTTCTGAGACTAGTGTCGTACGCAGATGAGTGTCTTTGTTTGTGGTTCTCTTGAAATACATTACACATGGGTTGGTTTTTCGAATGATCAACCATTGTGCCATGCACGTCCTTGGTTCACAACAATCCCACGGGTTAGTGACGGATGGCTAAAGTGCAGAAACTGGACACGGTCCATAGTTCTTCTCATAAGCGTGAATTCTTCAGAGCAGATCCGCCATCTCATTACAAGAAATTGTCAGTTCACCGCGACCGAATGATTTATTTATCAGACTGATGAGGCTGTGTACTCAATTGGTTCCCATTAGTACGGCTGGGCAAAGTTTAACAGTTTCGTTGAGAACAGGTCCAACAATCTGCATCTATCTGTTTCTAAGGGATGCATCGGAATTCAGCTTTAGTGCTTAACGATGACGGTTAAACTCATGTAAGCCACTCAACGCAAACGTGAACGCGGCGCTCAACCCGTAGGTGGCTACTCGGTTGGCGGGATTTAACCGGCTAGTCGTTCGTTTAGCGAGTATGATCAGCTACCTCTGTTTCTGCTGTCTGGTAGAATCATGGTCAACTTTCTGAGAGTAAAACCGGCGCTAAACAGTGGGCGCGTAACTGTCTTCGACATCAAAGCGCTTCACTCAACAGTGTGACTCGAATCTCAGAGTGACAGTCTGATGTAATCCGAAGTTCACAAATGAAACTTGCAGCTTTACGTCCTCTCACGCCAAAACTGAGTACACAGATATCCTCATCAGATTACAAGCCAGCCGAAAGCTTTAATCCAGGAGGTACGGATTTAAAGCTCTTGAAGTGGGCAAAGAAGCAGCGACACTTAGTATGTGACAACAAACCTTCATCATTCGGATTCACGCACTAGTCAATGTACGGAGTTGAAATACAGAAACTGACATCCTACACATGTATTTACTTCAACTCCTAGATGTTCCAGCTAGGAAATCGTTTTCTGAAGGTTAAGATGTGCAGCACTCAGGGGTTCGTGGAACAGCTGAAACTGTCGGATGTCTCGCATTAAACCAACTAATTCTTAGACACCTCCCCAAAAGTAAGTGAAACAAAGCGCTTTTGTCAGTGTAGGATTTCTTGTGAACCCATGAAACGTAAGTTACAAACATTCCCAGCCGTAAAGAAAATTAAAACCTGAGACGGAACTTGTGCTTCTTCTCATCGTTGCGAATCGACACAGTCCACCTCGGATTGACTGTATAATAAGTTACAACTCAAGTATATACAAATTCTTTCGTCACAGTCGATGCTTTTGAAATCAATGGTAAAACGGATGGGATCGTTAGCCTTTAACTCCAAGGCCTGTCGGTTCGAATTCCGTTTCGGACTAGTTCTACGTGATGGGTCTAACTAAGGACAAAGCCGGTCTTGAAGTATAAATTAATTTCATGACTTTTCCCTTGTTTGGTTGCATCGAAAGCTAGTTTGTATCAGCAGTCACCACAGGTTACTTACAGGAGGCATGCAATTAAATCCGAATAACAATTGTTATGTCTTCTTTGAACGGTACCTATGATTCCAAGTCCGTTTCCGCCTTGGCTACTATAATCACATATTTTTTTACTCAGGTGATCAACGTGATACTGTACAATACAGGTTGGAACAATCAACCATAACGATGACAAACTAAAACTATGTTCTTCTAGTTTTCAGGCTTTAAATAACGGGATTCTTTCGCCTGAGATGTAACCATCATCACTGGGACTCGTTCAGAAGGCTTTATTCTATTTGCAAAGCATATCACCACTTTCAACATGCGAACTAATGATGAGGACTACAAATTTGTCGCAAGCCATCAACAGCCACTGGATGGCGTTCAAAAAGAGCCGCTTAATTCATCGTGGAATAACGTGGAGAAGTTGGCTAACACAAATTTACCTCATTTGCAGATGCCATCTAATCCATTGGCATTAAAAAATGTCACGGCAACACCTCTCCATATATATGCTCAACACCTTGATTGACGTTGAATTCCAAGGCCCTAATAAAGTGGGAAAAGCTTGGCACATGCGGATTAGATTTAGTACGATATGGAAGTAACAACGGTTGATATAAAAAAAACAGCGTCTTCTTCATGATATGATCTATAGGTGGCTAAAAACAAGAGTTGTTGATTTCGTTGGTCGTAACATATGTTAGTGGCAATTTGGTGCCAGGAAACGCTTCTACCGAAGTGGATAAAGCTAAACTTTTAGGAGATCGCGGCTAACACGGAGACGCTTATTGTAGCGGTTCGGGAGCCAGTCGTAAACTAAGACGAAACTAGTGACACTTCTCAATTCAAAATTAACAGTGATGGTTGGCGGAATATAACCACCCGTTTAGGCGGTTGCTCTAGAGCTCTTTTACTGTAATGCACTGTCGTCCAACCTGGTCGTCAAGTTAGACCAATGAAACTTCCCCAAGGTCCGATGTGTTACTGTGTTGTCCCGTGGCTGGTGTATTTGTGTCCGCTCTCACTACGTATATTCCTTTGCGATTAATTTTTAGCAAAATGGTTAGGCCACGAAGAGAGGCAAATGGAATCATTTCAGATTGACTGACGAATACTTACGTGTCAAACTGTTTTGTTTTGTTCAAACTTCTGAAGGGAACGAAGTGATTTAAATTTTCAGAGGGACGAATTCTTGTGGAAACGCAAAGTTGTGTCTGGGTTTCAAAAAGATAAAATTAACCTGTGAACTGTTCCTTAAGTACGGTGTTTATTCCTCACTTCTGCCTTTGGTTCTGTTGAACTTCAGTGAAGTGGTGGACACCTGTCTTGATTTTGTCAATTCTCAACACAAACACCAATACGAGGGAACCGAACTGACAATCCTTAATTAAGTATAATAATTTAAGTTAACATACTTACCCATGTAACGATGTAATTACGATAATGTGTGCAGTAAGTGTGATTTTCTTCCCCGGGCTGCTTGCATATTCCTTATCTCACAGGTTGTTACGAGAATTTGAAACAGTTGAGAGCAACAACTCGTATGCCTTCTTGTAAACCCAGCGATCATCCCCAACTCGGTATATTAGATAGACGTCTGGTCTTTCAATCTGATACTTATTAACCGTTTGTGGGTTCAAATTCCCGGGATGAAGGCATCCTGCTAGACCGAAGCGGTGGATTCTTAGATCAGCCGTTTGTATTGAAAAATCTGGCTGGATTATCTCACCAATCAAACCACGGAGTAAAAAGAAATGGAAGTCCAGAGCGGGTTTTGAATAGAGGAGCGCTGCAACGTAAATTTAATGAAGTACACAGCCCTTCGTTTCTCGGCCGTCGCGGACGATTGCCCGGCTGGCTGTTTGTTTGAGTTACAATTAACTTTCACGATCTCGTGATTAGAAACAGAGATAAAGTGTGCAAATAAAAAATACTTGTGGTGAACAATAGCAACCTAGCAGTAAGTTAATACACCCCATGAGGTTGAGAGTAGCTAAGACAGTGATACTTACGTAGAACAGAATGACCATCACTGTAGGAGATAATTCTGAATTCGGTTAAAGATATGTAAAACGACAATAGATGAAGCAATTTCGATTGTGAGAAATGTTAGTAGACAACATAATGTGACTTCGCGATTGCTAGTTCACTCAAACGAACTCCAAAAACTTAGGACAACCAATAATATTGCCTTACTAGGGAAGTGCAAAACAAATTTAATGGAATTTCTCGGAGAACTGAATACATGTAAAGAAGAGCCAATAGAATGATGGCAAATTGACGGATCATCCGGCTGCTGAGCCTTCCAAATAGATGTACAAACTGTTTTTGTATATAACTGAGAGTATCCGGCCATAGTAGCTAGATAGACAGTTATAGATGAACTCGATATGACACGATCGTTAGCCGCACGTTCGCACTATTACTACTGACTTACTGTTATTCCCAGTGCAAGATAGATTCGGACAATTAGTTAAGACGGTAACAAAAAACCCCGACTGGAATCGTGTGAGTGAGTAACAGTGTTTTTCTAACCTCACGCAAATTGTGCTTACGTTATGCGTGATATATGTACATAATTAATCGACTTCTGGCCGTACCAAGTGGTACCGCCGCTCTAGCTATCGTTTGCTGCAACTGGCAAGAAATTTGGAGAAGTTACGCAAAAGGATACTGTAAATAAATTACTCAGAAAAACAACGACTCGTATAAGTGAGCACGAACTGCTAATTGTGGAAGGCCGACATTCAACATAGAGAATTTTTCAATACCCATAAACTTCACTTTTTGGAGGAATCACGGTCACCATGATTAGAAACCTTATATGTGACCCCATTATTCCCCATTTTCACCTAACACTTGATAACTAGATACAGTAAACTCTGAACTGTCAAGAGCCCTACTTGGTTCATCCATCAAAGCTTCGCACTTCCATTATTCGATTTACTGATAGCATGTAAACAACCAAGACATTTTCTCATTCTCTTTACCGTGGATGAGTAAACTACTGACAAATCACAGCATCAAACCAACGCCGTCGTGAACAGTAGGTGAAAATCCCTATAGTTTGTGTCTCGTGAATCTTAGCAGCAGTCAGACCACTTTGCTGGTCTCGGTTTTCTACTTAGATAACAAGTTGAGTACCGCTTGACCGCTTTGTTCAGTTCGTTTCTGGTCTGTAGAGCCCTCCTATCTGACTTTAATGCCTCTAATATTTTCTACTGGAATTGTCACAGAAGCTCTTCAGAAATTGCCAGGCTAAATCATGGCTGTCAAAATACTGATGTAGACTCTAGTCCATTGGTAACTGAACTAGACGTGAGCCTGGGTGAAACGACTTTTGACCATTGGATTTACCACGTTTTCCGTTTCCCATAAACCGGTATTCAGAAAAAATCATACACGTTTTTGGTCAGTAGCTTCGTTTTTTACATATGTATGTTACACGACGACGTCTCGAGGGTTATTATGAGCTGCTCCTCAGGGTGTTTCAAAGGGGAGATTGCGCTTACATCAACAAACATGGGGACAAGCACAAGGTCGACAACACATATCGTTATAAAGGGTGTTTATATGATGCAGCTGGATATTACACAGCCCAGCGTTTCCTGTCAGCCTTCAGTTGATGACACATCCTTCGCTACTAGAACGCGGAGTGTGAGCCACACACCTTATAGCTCCTACAGCTGCTTCGATGGAAGTTTTTGTAAAGTGGTAGTATGCACATAATTATGCACATAGCACACAACTGCTCGGTAGGAAAAGTGGAAGTGGCCTCATTTCTTATTCGCTATCGTCATTTGAGCCCGGTGAGTATGTCATTCACTACGATATTACTACTCAACCATCGTGCTTTGTATTTTTGTCCTCGTGTGCGCACCCGGCAGCACGTATCTTCCAAGGATTCGAATACCTGTGAATTCGCATTCGTACCGCTTATAATATGTTCTCGGATGCCCAGTCAGAACGTTCGGATGCTACCCTGACAAGGCCGATCCGGCAAGAGTACGATATGAACCATGGAATTTGTCTGTCTTCGGTTCCGATTAGTAATAGCCGGCATGACCAGATTCGGTCAACAATGACAGGCGTAACGTCACTCACATCATTGACGAATATTTTCACGGTACCAAACCAAACAAAAACGAATTGCTTCGTTTTACTGTTACTTAATCGAACATAGTTCTGTAACAAAAACGGTCGCGAAACCTGGAATGTAGTGAACGAATTAACTAATTTTGGGCGCCTCATACAAGAGTGATTTTCCAACGTTACAGAGTTGAACCGCAACGTTGGAGGTATTTTCTTTCCTACATCCACTGTCCCATTCATCTGACACTTTTCCTAGTAAACGTACAGCTGCGTATAAAGAAATCATGCGGCCTAAAGCTGGCAAGACAGGAATACCAAACAGGCTTTCACTAGTCATTCCCAAAGAGTACGCGGAAGTTTGGGCTGGTCGCTTCGCAAATACATTCATCGAGTGGATCACACAGGACTGTTGACTGTCAGAGAACTGCAAACACCACAGAAAGATGAATCCGAAGTTTGGCTCATTATAAGCATACCGGTAGTACTGTCTTCGAGAAGATTCTCCTGAACTGTCAAATGTCACAGAATAACCATACGGATCCACGTCGATACTCTCGGTCTTAGCCTACAGTTAACGTGTCTTCTCGTTTGTTCACTCAGTATTATCAATCCGTCATGGGAAGATTCAAGGTGGTTAATTTCTGTTCCCTTTATTATAGAGATAATTTCAAGGGCAGCAATAAGGTAGCACTGTTCATCTTCTCAAGCAATACGTTTGACAAGCGCCTCTCGTTATATTTTCGTGGCTATTTCCGAAATCATCCTGTTTGCACATTTAACTGGCCAATTGACTTCCCAAATCACCACTAGCCCGAGGGCAATTCTTCCCCAATTTACCTTTATCCTTTATTTGAATCTCGTTCCCGTTTCCATTAAGCATTCAGAGACATACTCTTCCTCCAATCTTCACAATGATCTTACCGGTATGGCTAACCGGTTCACGTACGCTCTTTATGGCTCAGTACATTCAAATGTAGAAACGTTTTATTTCCAATTCTTAAAGACAGCGTACGGCCAGTAACTTTTCGAGAAGTGTCCCCAAACAGTGATTTACAAACAGACCCCGAATTTTTACACATCTAGGTGTTAATCTGAGTCACAATCTGAAGTGATCTCGTTACGCCATCAGCGTACTCACTACAGCCAGGAGACACGTTTCATGTCACGTCTACAGTCGTCTTCAACCCTGTACTACAATACCCTCTTCCCCAGTGACTAAATTGTTTCCCCATAATTTTTCATGGACTTATAGCCAAATTTGTCAGAGTTCGTCCAGGATCCTTGAGACAGTTATTTAGCACTATCGGTAGTCCTCGTTGCCGTCACATAGCATTTGTTGCACTGAATTTTAAAGCATGGAAGCTGTTTTCTTCCAAAATGTTGTCCGGGTCCGATAACCCCTACCGTACCAACCTTTTTAACTGTACATTCGAGTCATCAGCTAGGTCCCATGGCAAAAACTTATACACACGTAACCTTGTGTGGTTCTCTATCCTTTACTTGGCACGGTTTTTCGTTCATTTCGACATTTCTACAATCATGAGATTTAATTTTGCTAGATGTTCTGTCTGTAGAAGCTCTGGTTACGTGAATGGTCAATATTTATCCGACAAGGTGCGCAAAACTGCTTCTCGGATTGACTTGAAAACAACGACAGAAGGCAGCTGGATAGTATACGAGTAGTAGAATCAGAAAACCTTTCAAAGAAAGTCAAGGAAAATCACGTAAACTGAGCAAGAGGTAGATCAATCCAGTAAGCCTAAAGCTAGGAGCACACATCTGTGAGATTGGTAACAGGGCATGGTTTGCGAGCACCAATCAATAAATCAGAGAACATTCAATTCTTCCGGAATTGATTTGCCGTGCAGCGTATGCCATGGCTGTAACTGTCTATCGACGCGCGCGTGGCGTGTCCGTGCACACTCCGAAAGACGGAACAAATCGATCCACCCATCCGCCACATTACCGAACTTTCATGCCGGTCATACATCAAAACTGGGGTGCTTCAGTTCACGCGATATTCTTAATGAACAATAAGCTACAAACAGGCCTTTTAACGTCTACTATACTGCGTTCGTGGTAATAGAACAAACAGCGATAAGATTAGGAAAGAAGACCACACTCACGAGAGACCTAAACACGGACGAGAACCGGAAGAAATTCGCTTTCTACGAAGCACAAGTGCAGGTCGAACAAATGCAGCTGTAGTTTCCATAGCATTAAGTAAGAAGGGAATTAGGCTAAACGTTAGCTGATATATATCGACTGAAAGAATGCAGCATGTACTGACAGCAGTTTTTAGTTGCTAAACACAACATGACAATAGTAACCCAGTCAACTCATTCAAGATACCGTTACGTAATAGAAACTCAAAGTTGTTGACTTTTTGCGGAGCGATTTTTATCCGAATTTACCAGCCGCGTTGTACACACAATAGTGACTTAGGCAATCTGTCAGGTTGCCGTGGTCCTGATCACCACTTGGCGTTTTTGTAAACGCGTTTAGTCACTATTTATCTATATCCGTATGATTTATATAATCCGCTGGTTTTACTTTTGTGATTGATGAGATTAATTGAAATGTTGTTGAAATACCGTCATTCTGCTCTGATCAGCTAATTAGAAGGAACTCAGTTTCAAAACTTTTGTTTATCAGATGAACAATAGTGAGATAAGCTATGACGGACGTTAACTCAAGCAACATGGCAGGAGGAAAAGAAGAATTTGGCAGCTACCGTTAGAAACAATTGTGTGCACGGTCCAACCGAGGCTTAATGCAAAAATGAAAAAATTGTAATGTACTGTCGAGGATTAGTATGATGTTTACTTGTTTAAAATAATATGAATCAAGTGGCAGATATGTGTACCACCTTCACACGTTCAACATCATTACTTCCCAAAGAATACAATCTCACCCATCTTGCAAGACATCTACTGACTTCTGTAATTTGGAATGACATTCATATATAGGAAGGCAAATTTTATGTAACAGTAAAATCGACTTCTAAAGAATTCTGGGGGATAGGAAGGACAAAAGGAAACGAAAATAAAGATGGCAATTTGCACACATACATACAGTAACAGGTGATTGGCCCAATTACGAACTTAGCAAGAAAGGCAGCACAAAAGTAGCTGAGGAATCTCCCACTCAAGAGTCATCAAGATCACAAACCCAACCAGTGTCAACCCTCATGACTGGGAGACAGGCTAAGGTGGTCACTAACACAAATGCAACTTGGCGCCTCAGCAGAATAAGTGCAACTCCTGGAAACTAGCCCATCTAACTCTTGCTCGTATTGCATCGATGAGCCTTCTCAATTTGTCAATCACCTAAGACTGTGAAATTAGAAACACAGAGCTCCATTTAAGCACTTCATCAGAGCAGAAGGAGGTATACTACGTCATATTAACATTTCGTTTACTCTCATCAGTCGTAAACAAAAAAATTATACGGATAAGGGCAAACAGGGAGTAGACAAGCCTGCAAGCACAAGTAACATGTATTCAACACAACGGCAACCTGATAGATTACCTCAACCACTACTGCGCACACAACGTCGGTTGGTAAGTAGGGATAAGCATCGCTTCACAGAAAGCTAATAACTTTGTGTTTCGATTGCGCAACAGTATCTTAAGTGAGTTTAATGGGTCAACTTGATGACCTGTTGTCATTACGTGTTTAACAATCGATGGCGTTGGATTTCGAGTAGTCAGTATAAAACTGGCATGTTTTACGTTTACGAATGATGAGAGTAAACGAAATGTTGATATGTCACAATACGTGTTCTTTCCGTCCTGACGAGATCGTCTAATAACTGATGAGGGAATGTGAGAACAAAACCAAAGGGTTCCAACTAGTGAACTAATATCCAATCGACAACTTTCACGTGGTCTAAGACGTTCGCGAAACGCACGTAAACGAGTAAGTTTTTGTAGGCAGGATTGTAAATAACCAGTACTGCACCGGTGACAGGTGATGTCAATATTTTCACGATCATTTTGACGGAAATGTCGCTGTAATTCTGATCGGTAATCCTCATCATCTCAACCGGTTAGAGAAGATGAAAGTTACACCATTCTGCGTCATTCCACGATCCCGTTGACGAGGGAGTATCCTGTTTTGACACCTTTATTCACGGTTTGTTTGCAGATAATCTGTTCGATGCGGCTGAGTGAAGTTGGTAAAAGTTCTTTTGATTTCCATCCTGAAGAATATTCATGTTGGTATTAGTCGATGCGCCTTTCGTTTACCCTTCTAGGATTTAGTTTGTGTCTACCCGATTGTACAGACCGCCCGGTTCGTTGTCTTCTGTGTTCCAAATGCATATGATCCCAGTAAAACTAAAATCTGCCAACCGTGGGATAAAAATACAAGCAAACACCTGGTCATATCATCACTCATATGGGATATCGAGTTCTTCCGGGCTATCAACCTTCAGAGGAAATCTATCCATCATTCGAGCAACTAATGTACACGACTGGACGATTCTCTCAGGTCTTCGTCCAATCAACAGAATCGTTGATCTACACCTATGATACTACCCACAACTCACACGGGTTTCTACATCGCCTTGAACTCCCGGCTTTTTGATTACACCTAGCACCGGATTGCAGGCCCAGAAACAAAGCAATGTCATTTAATGCTCAACGTGTTTCCCTCGTCAATGACCGGATAATGCATATGGCAACAAACATTCTTCATCCTCTATACTACTACTTCTTGAAACGACAATTCCATGGCGATTTGAAGTTTACTCATTCCGCATTTTTAATTCGACGACACAAGGAGCTATTGACCAACAAATGATAAATCCTGCTAGCCGAATCTTTCGTGACAACCTCGCTATCTCTGTTGCACAATTCTTAGCATGAAAAGTTTGCTGAGGTAACACCTACTGGACATCCGTGGCTACTCAATCTATCTGATGACAGTATTTCCTGCGAAAATGAAAAAGGAAACCTAATGTGATTCGACTCGACCATCCCACAAATATCCCATTTGGTCGGCATAGGAGTTTGTGAACGGTGAATAAACGTCTACAGAGCACATCAGTTCGTCAGCAAAATTTATTTTGTCTAAGTCACCAATCAGTTCAGAAGAATCTTTGGTAGGTTGTAAAATATCTGCACCAAAGTTAGTATTAATAAAGTCAAACAGTTCGAGCGGCGTTTAACCTGTTATTGATAAACAGATTGAGAACAGCACAACGTTAGGAGTTCTGGTGCTTACCTCACGGTAAAGTTAGCATTAAAGAGAATGAGGTAACCCCATTTGGATGTACCACCATCCGGTACGCTGAGATCGCTTCGACAACACCGAAATATCCTAGGGGTGTCACTGTCTGCTTCGGGGACACGAGCCTGCAAAGCACCTCATCATCATCTGCTGAAACTATGAGATATGTCCAAACTTCAACAACACAGCTACAAGTCGAAAGTTAATGCTCCGCCCCTGTTGCAACCGACAGTTCAGAGGTGCGCTGTGATATCATGCAGGGTAGTTAAATACCACACGAAGTTTATTAGGTTTCCTAGGGCTAAACACAGGCCGGTGTGGTACAGACCGTCTCCTGACAAGCTGATAAAGATCACTATTCACAACTGCGATTTGCTAAGGTGAGAATGTATCAGAGCGGCATATCTTAAATCTCTTTTTTCATCACGTAACAATGGGTCTCCTAAAAAGCTGCTTTAGAGCCAGTATCCACCCAGACAAGCAGGGTTTAAATCGCATAAGGCTGCTTCCATCCACTGATTCTTCGATCGAGTAGCCAGTGAGCTTCTGGGACATCAAATATAATCGTAATATATTAACCTCTTTTTGGTTAACCTCCCCGAACTCCCCTTCACGCAAGCGGTGCCGCTGTTCACTCGCATCTCGTAAGGGAGTTACAGACCCAAATGGCAAATTCCTTAATAGCGCACGCCTCGTCAACCTCAATGGTTTCGTCCGTAGACAATGGGAATAATTTGAGCTTTTCTTCGGCACACTTAAACGCAAATGAGCCATCGAGTATCATGAATGTCAGATGTGACCGAATTTCGGAAATTTGATGCCGTTCAACAAGAACCACCTAAAGCCTTACGCATCTGTCATCAGAGATCGCCGTAGCGCAGATTCCACCACTACTGGACGGGGACTTACGTAGTTTGGCCTCTGAAGTTATGCGTCAAACGATTACGCCAACCTCGACGGCCGTCTTCGTCACAAGGAATTCTTGTTTGATATTCTGAAGCTCAATGTGATACATTAAGGGACACAAAACAAGCGCTCAGTGGCCGTGCACTGGACCATCCACTAGGTACATCAAGCTTGATGAAACCACATCTTCCGACAGTGTCTGCAAGTTTGCCCAAACAATAGTTCACAAAACAAGACTTTGTAGTAACAAAATTCAAAGTTTACCGGTTTCTTCCTGACTTCCGCCGTCCAGTGAGTTGCACTGTCCCGAAACATGGTCCAATTCAAGCAATGACCCCGACACCACCGGACCAACCAAAGCACAATTGAGTCGCTGTACAGGTTCTAAGTAGTCGGCGAAGTACACGAGTACGGCGACCACGCTTGTTCTCGTGGTTTTCCGTCCTGTCTACAAAGAGCGCCTGAATAGTCAACAACTTTGTCCGATCAGCGTTCATTCTGGTCACAAGCTCGAAGTGTACCAGAAAACTGTGGCAGTCACTATGGTCAAACTATTGTAGCCACTAAGTGTGTATCTCAAACTCTGGTTGTGTAAACAGCATGGCGACTAAAAGTATGAGTGCACTGAAGCCTCAGGTGGTCGGGATGAAAAATCTCCTCGAATTTTTACAACGTACCGTATGCAACTCCCTGCATTTTAATGAAGTGCAAATAAAAATGAAGTTTACCCGTCAGAGACATATATAACCAACGATTATGTCTCTGTTACTTGTGGATGTGTAACGATATATTGGGGATTATTCGAACACCCATCCATCACGGTAAGAACCTACAATTCTCCCTTTGGGTTCAGACTGTGCAAGTCTAATTGTCTAGAACAGTTACTGAGTAGATGGCGACAGGGCGGGTTGCCTGCGGATCGTACGGGTCACAGACGGTCGGTCATACAGATACTTTTACCTTGAAGAAAGCACGAACGACAGACGGACTGCGTTCGGGTTTTGACTTCTCTTGCCCGATCTCCTATGTGTTTTGTCACCAATCACTCATTCGCCTGCCTAATTCTTGGAGCAGTTTTTACGATTCCTAGACTCGAAATGATTTCTCCGAACAACTGCAGTTATGAGGTTGTCAGTGACCAAATGTTGTCTGCCTATCATTTACATCTCGAAGGACATCAAACTCACCCGTGGTAAGTTATGTTCAAGAAGAGTTGTGGTGGAGCATGATTCAAGTCATCTGGAGTCTCGAACGGCTTAGCTACACCGTCCCACGTTATACAACCCGCACTGGCAAGAGCAGTACGGTGCTGATTGTGGGAACACCCATGAGTGTCTCACTGTGTTCCACAAAGCATGACCTTCTGGCCCCTGTGGTAAAACTACGTAAAGCGTTGTTGGTGGGAGGCTGCATATTAGGTTGGTAAATATCGCCTAGTTCAAAATGGGCAACTGAAGTAACAATATTGGGCAATCTGTAATATGACAAGTGGTCGTGCCCACAATCATGCATAATTTTAACAGAGTGCGTTTGTTTTAAGAGACGCTATAAATGTCGTTATGACAGTAAGAATAGTCAGCCGTATGCCAATTGATTGATGGTAATCATTAAAAAATATTGTCAAGGAAACTCCCAAATAACCGTGCACCATAAGCTGATTAATTTTCGTGCGATCTGCAGCGGTAAACAGGTAGTCACATAAAGCATCAAAGTCTATCACATTTGGTCTGACATAATTTATCTGCAGTGTTAAAAAGGGATTCAATCAGATGCTTTGGACATGAACAACGTTACATGTTCTCGTCTACTTACAGCTTACTTGAAAGGTGGCCGAAAATTTCAGGGTAATACTCCTGTTTCACAACACAGAAACACGGTAAACATGTCCATATGGAGAGCTCATAATCTCGTGTTGAATTTAAGATAAGCTTACGTTTATTGATAGAATAATACAAAAGACAGCTCACTTTAGGCGTTTAGCACCTCCATGAATGACGGTCAAGGCTGAACCTGCAACCACAGTTCAGCTGCTCGTCATCCTGACACCACTTGGGAAAAACAGACAAAATATTAGGCCCTCGGAATGGCACTATACTCCCCTCATGGATTATTTCCTCTTTCTGTGTATACTCGGTGGATGTAGCTCAACTGTGTACTTCGGAATCGGTCTACCTATCAGGGAATCCAATTAACAATTTGGAGCACGCTATCGCGGTTACTTAGAGAAAGCATAATTCAGATCCAGGTTTCATAAATAAGTTGATGGAGATCCGTTGCCAGATTCGTGTGCGGTGCGGTGGTTTGTCAACCAATAGTCGAGATAAACGAAGAACAATGATACCGACCGTGAGTATAATTTTCATTAGACGGGAGTCGGTGGTGATATCTGGGGCTATCTAGAACGCTTCTGAGTGTTACCGGTGCAAACAAACAACCTGAAATGTAGAAAAGCGTGAAGAATCCAATAGCTTTGCGTAAGCAGATGCACTGGTTGTGATACAAAAACTGAAATTAACAGTGGACAGTACAGCTCTATTAGGTTGGGACTGAAATAGAAACATTGGATGTATGAATGTTCCCATCGTTTTGTGCAGAGCTATAAAAAAAACATTTGAAGGGAGCGCACTTGGTGAGCATACACAGAGACGGAAGTCGTCGAAACCAAGATCCTAATCGACCTACTCTTCTTGTTCGAATAATCGGTTACCAAGTAACTACCAAACCCCACTAGCGCCCCGGAGGAACCAATCAGTTTTCGACGAATAACAAGATAAATATAATGAATAATATAAGTAAGACATACATCGGAGTTATTATGGAATGCGGTTGTTCAGTGTTCGCATCAAGAGTGAGTGATAGTGAACAAAGATAAAAATCGTTGACGAGCAAAAGCAATAGGTGAACGCAGCATTGTTGTGACTAGTCTAAATGCGGACTGATGATGCACGTGTACGTGCTCTTATACGAGGGTAAAAAGCAGACAGGATGAGCTATCATTGATTTGTGATTAACAACGTGGTAGATGGATGGCTCGGCATTCATGAAGTGCAGGAAAATATCTTGTCCCGAATAACCAATGTCTGACCAGTTTTGCTGTCCAATGGACCACCCTCTAGAACGCTAGCAATCAAGTGGCAACGTTTAGGCTGAACTGGAGATGTACAGAAAAAGAGATGACAGATAAAACGAGTCAGTTTTACGTCTTAAACACACCAAGAAGGGACTCTTGTATAACAAACGTTCACACAATCAATGACACTGTAGCATATAGTGGAAAACACTTACATTTGTTTGGTTCATCGGACAGATTTGAAATTCCCCGCTGTTAGAGCAAACCATTGATGCAGTTTGTTTAGTTAGGAGGGGGGGTTGGACACGTTACCTGTAAGGCGTGTGAGTTAATCACTGCCCCATTTAACCTAAACTAAACATGATCGAAATATCGGATTTAAAAGTCCAGCCACACTTCCTTGTGAACAAGGTTCAGGCAACCTGATCATTTCGTCGGAAAGTGAAGCGGACGTTCTGTGGAATGCTGGTCAGTAACACACCGTCATAAGTTTCCAAATTCACTTAGGTCAAAAGAACAGTCTGAATTCCGTATAACAGTGCTTAACAGATATTCGTATCACAATAACCAGGACTGAAGCTTACCAACCGGTCCATACGAACATGCACACTACCGACAAGCTTTAATCCACGCGCGAAACTTGAGCCCAAAACGTTTGTTCGCAGCAGACTGGTTGTGGGAGAGATACGCAATCAGACGTGGGTGGCTCTCAACTCACAATAAGAAAAATACGATGAATTCTGTTTAATTGATCACCTCTAAATAGATTCGAAAATGGTACGGCGAATTGTTACACAAAAAATTTTCGAATCATTAGTTCGCCCGGCTAGTAAGTGGCCAGTTTTTGCAATTTCGGTAGTTACTATGCTAAGGAGAACACACGTGGTAATTCGTCCCCTGATATGGCCAGTAGGTGTTCATGAGAACCGTTTGTTTAGTCAAAGGACGTGAATTAACCGTTGTGGTATATAGACGTGAGTCGTTCGTGTGTTTCTATGTCTCAACGCGTGAGGCAAATGCTAACCTAGTGATAAGCAGGATGTACAGGAGTATGTATGAATGCACGAGATCAGGCATAACGAATTTTATTCAGATCTTATCGTCATTTTCCCGACAGCAGCCGTATTCAGTCACTGTCAAGTTTAATTCAACTATGACCCTATTGGATCGGGCCTTTCAGTACTCGTTCAATCGTTTGACTCGAAACTGAGAAAAGGAAAAAGAGACGCGACAACGCTGTTTGTCGGAAGAACGAGGCAGAAGTAAGTGAAACGATTACCACACATGGCTGACAAGACGCAAATAAAATCAAGTGAGACGGCTATGCATGGCAAAACGACGTACAAATTAACAAATGAAACGGTGAAACTTGGCAGTAAGAGCATTCGGACAAATCAGGCTAGAGGGGCACCTCCGTCACGGTGAGACTGGACGTCGACATGGTGTGACGGCTTGGGCATCTCGATGACCTTTTGGGCTAAACTGGACAGAGTTACTCATACCAGACAGGCCAATAGGTAGAGGTCTGACAAACCACAGTCTCCTGATCCTCCAGGTTGGGGGTTGGAAGATGGTTGGCATCTCTTCCCAAAAAACGTACCATTTCTGGTACACCGCCACCCACCCGCTGCCTTGCGGTACAGGCTTTTGAGCCAAAGGCTTTGGTTGAGAACCCTAATCGTTCTCCTGTCTAGGTCTGG